>CATIWF010019629.1:0-47020 GCA_949630135.1 Balakata baccata | reverse complement strand
TCCCCATTATGGTGTGCTTAACTCAAATTCTTACCGCTGGGCAAAAACCCTGTATGTCCGGCCCAGTCAGTTGCCTTGATTTACGTGTATGACACGAAATTGCAACGTTTCATCAAATTAACTCAATATTCATATTAAGCGTCATATTATCATATTAAATTAAATTTTTCATGCTCATATGTCCGTATTTAGACTCTAGTCGATACGCCTCCGTACTGCGGTACAAACGATAGTAATACGCGTATACGATCAGGGTCTATATCGCGGACGTGACAATACCTTAGTTTAGTATACCTTGAAAATACTTAGAAATACTTTAGATATATCTTAGAAATATCTTAAAAATACCTTATAACTTTTTTGGAAATATTATACCTTGAAAATTTCTTAATGATGTTTACCAAAAAAAGAAGAAGAAGAAAATCAATAGATTAAACAATACAATAATTAATACTACTACAATTTGAATACATTCAAACTCTGAAACAGTATGAGCCCTTATATTCAAAGATAAAAAAATAATAATATTGCACGAATTCATAAAACTGATTCTTCAACCAGAAATCTCCATATTCCTTAAGCAATCCGACTCGCTAAACACATCCATCAGCAACAGTAATTTTAACAGCATCACCAACAAGTTGAAATTGATCAAGTTAGCTTACTAGATTCTAAACCAAAATTCTAGTATTAGTCAAATGGATAATGAATCGATTATTTCATGCATACTAATTTTTTCTGGTCAATGGTCTCGTGGAGGATTATTCGAAAAAAATACAGGCAAACAAGTCGATCAATGACTGTACCATCCATGTGTCCTGCATAACTATGCACTATCAATTTTTCTTTCCCACCATCTTAGAGATGGAGAGAAGAAAAAAAAAGTAACGATAAAAAGCATATTTGATAAAAATAAAAAAATAAAAATACTGATAATTTTTAAAAAAATTAAAATTAGGTGATTCATATAACATCTTCAATTTTGAATCCTATCATTTAGATTCAGTTGAATTGGGCCTTGAGGGACATCGTCCTTTTTTGTGTCCAGAATCAAATTGGGATGCCAAAGTCGAAGGATAGGGAGGCTCAAATCCGTGTGTAATGAAACATTTTGTAGGAAAAAAAAGGAAAAGAAAAAAAAATTTGGCATAGAATCTTGCATGCACCACTTAAATACATTCCCGAATAGGAGATATTGTCAGTGCCTGAACGCATATTTAAATCTTTGGTAGCAAATATTTTCAATCTTTCGCCAGGCTTTTCTACTTTCAGCCAGTTCCCGTCCATTAGGCAAATAATCACATACTTTCTCTACTTTCGTTCAATGACACTCTCTTCTCTTGCTTGTACATTTTTAGCATTTTGTTAATTGAGAATTATTCAAAGATAACTTCTATTAATTATTTATTAATTATTGAACTTATATCAAGAAATGAATGAAGTCAAGTTAATGTATTTAAATAAAATTTAGTTAATTAAGTTTTATATATGTGTGATATTAATGTTAGTGATAATGATATTTATATTTATGCAAAAGTATTTAGAATAGGATATGAAAGATTATTTAGTATGTGAAAGGTCATTAGTTATATATATATATATATATGTCATTCGTATTAAGTCAGTATGAAGTATGTATGTAAGTATGAAGACTTACGTCTTCTATGTATGAATATTTTATGAATGATATAGTTTATATATTACTTGATGTATTTGCCAATATATTCTATTTGGAATATTCGTCATATTAAATTCTGAAATCAACAAGTGGTATCATAACTATTTTCTTAAGGGATCTGTTGGTGAATCCAATTAAGATGTCTTCAAGTGAGTATATTGGTTCTGGTCCTCCAAAGTTTGATGGAAGCAATTATCATTTATGGGCTTTCAAGATATAGGCATATCTCGAAGCCCTTAATTTGTGGGAAGTAGTTGAGCTTGATTCTAATCCACCTTCGCTACTGCAAATTTGACTTTAAATCATATTAAAATACATGATGAGTTGAAGCAAAGGAAGCTAAAAGCTTTGACCTGCATTCACTTGGTTATCTCTGAAGTAGTTTTTATAAGGATTATTAATATTAAATCTCCAAATTAGGGAAGCATGGGACAAATTAAAGTTAGAATTTGAAGGCAATGACATAATGAAGTCTATCAATTTAAGAAAATTGAAGAGAGTTTGATCTCATGAAAATGAAGGAAGAAGAATTGTTAAAAACTATTCTTCAAGGCTACTTGATGTGGCAAACAAGATCGGATTTTTGGGACAAGTTTTTTCAGCTAAAAATATTATTGAAAAACTTCTTGTCAGCCTACTATCGAAATATAAATCAAAGATTTCTTCCATTGAAGAGTTTGTTGATCCCAAGACTCTTAGTATTTCTGAATTGATTGGCAGACTTTATGTGTTTGAAAAAAGGCTAAACATAGGAAATGAAAAAGATATTGAAGGAGCATTACGAACAAGTCACAAAGGCATGAAAAATAAAAGAGATGGAAAGAAATCAACAAAAGGAAGTTCAGACAAAGGAAAAGGTGTGTAGATTTTTGCAGATTCATATAAAAAACCATCCTATTCACCATGCAAGTATTGCACTAGAATCAACCATAAGGAGAAAGATTATAGATACAAAGGCAAGTTTCCTATTCAATGTAGGTTTTGCAAAAAGGTGGGTCATATTGAAAGAAATTGTAGACAAAAAAGCTTAAGGCAAAGGAAGAGCAACTCAATAAGCAAATGTTATAGAAGAAGAAGACGAAGATTGAAGAGGAGCTCGAAGCAAATGTATTTCTTACTTCTCAATTACCTAATTCTAATTCACATAAATGGCTGGTTGATAGCAGTTGCACAAGTCATATAGCAAAGGAGGAGAGAATATTCCATAGCCTAGATAAGTTTGTCAAGATCAAGGTCAGACTTGGAAATGGTCAAGTTATAGAGGCTGCTGGAAGGGGAACTGTTATGGTTCAAAATAAGGTTGGGCCAAGGTGTATTGAATAAGTTCTTTATATTTCCCCCTAAATGTGCCTCAGATCCTATCAAATGGTTATTCTGTTCTTTTTAAGAAAATTTTATGATAAGGAAGAAACTTTAACTATAAGGATGTCTATGGTCAATGAGTCATTAATATTAAAGTTTAATATTCAAAAGGAATATGCATGTAGTGCAACTCTTAAAGAAAACAAATTGAAGTAGCAAAAAGATGTTATTCCTGAACCTAGTCTAGATTTGAAAATTCAGCATCAAAGTAAAAATACAGATATCAAAGATGAATTTGATGATGAAGACCAAGATGAATCATTGAACACAATAACCAAAAGTCTTGATGATATATATAAAAGTTATAATATGGTTATCTCTCCTAATTCATATGAAGAGGCATCACAAGATCCTATATGGGTTAAAGTTATGAATGAGGAGTTGTTCATGATTAACAAGAACCAAACTTGGAATCTTATGAGCAGGCCTAAAGGAAAAAATCCGATTGGTTTAAAAGAAATTTATAAGGTGAAGAGAAACCTAGATGGTTTAGTAAATGAAACTATTTAGATTCAGAAAATATTTTCTGATTTGGACATGAATATCAATTCATCTATAATTATAAATATGGACAACAAATCTGCCATTTCTCTTGCAGAAAATCCAGTTCTTTATAGCATTTCTAAGCATATTCGAGTCAAGTTTCATGTGATAAGGGAGATGTTGACCAATAAAGAAACTAAGTTAAATTATTGTCCATCTGAATTTCAAGTAGCAGATGTTATGACTAAAAGTCTTCAAAAGGCAAGGTTTGAAAAGATGAAAACAAATTGAGAAGGGAAAAATATTTTTATATATCACAAATATGTACAAGGGTGCCGTTATATAGAAATTGGCTAAGCTATTTATGGATACTAATATTTATAGAATCATGATACTATAATTACTCTATACAATGTGCTGATTTATAGTTTGATCCATGATTTACTTCATGGCTGATTTTCTTTCCTTTAACACTCCCCCTCAAGTTGGAGTGTGAATGTCTATGACACTTAACTTGTTGAGATGCGTATGAAATGCTGGTGACCGCAGTGGCTTTGTAAATATATTTGCTATTTGGTTTCTTGTTTGCATATAGGCCGTCTTGACTTCGCCTTTTTGAATTTTCTCACGAATGGTATGACAATCTAATTCAATATGATTTGTTCGTTCATGATATACAGGGTTTACAGCAATGTGAAGGGCTGCTTGATTATTACAAAACAAATTTGCTGGCTCAAGATGTGCCACATGTAAATCCTTCAATAAATACTTAACCAAGTGAGTTCATAAGTAGCTGCTGCTATAGAACGATACTGCGCTTCTGCTGATGATCTTGAAACTATTGTTTGCTTCTTACTCTTCCAAGACACAAGAGATTTACCAACGAAAATACAACACCTTGTTGTGGACCTTCGAGTAATTGGACATCTTGCCCAATCGGCATCATAATATCTGATTAAATGCAGTGGGTTGTTTGATGAGAACAATAATCCTTGTCCAGTGGTTCCTTTTAGATATTGAAGGAGATAATGAATAGCCTTGAGATGATGGATCTTTGGTTCCTGCATGAATTGACTAAGAGTATTCACTAAGTATATAATTTTAGGCCGAGTAATTATGAGGTAGATTAGTTTTCCAATTAGCCTGCGATATCGAGTCGAATCTTTAAGAGTCTCACTGCATGTTTCTATTAGCACTAAATTAGGTTCCATAGGAATAGTAGCCAGTTTTACTCCAAGTAACCCAGCTTCTTCCAAAATGTCAAGTGTGTACTTTCGTTGACATATCGTGATTCCTCCCTTAGAAAGAGCAACTTCGATGCCAAGGAAATATTTAAGTAGTCCAAGATCTTTAATCTTAAAACAGCTATTGAGAAATTATTTGAGATCATTAATTGCCTTCTCATTGTTCTCTATTATAACCATATCATCAACATAAAATAGTACAATGGTAATGGAGACTGCATGAGCTTGTATGAATACTGAACAATCAGCCTTGGACTATTGAAATCCAATTTCTTGAAGTGCACAAGGGAAACGTTGGAACCAATTGCGAGATGCCTGCTTAAGCCCATAAAGTGATTTGTGGAGTCGACAAACTACATTCTCCCCCTATCGACTATAGCTTGGTGAAGGCATCATATAAATTTCTTCAGTTAATTCTCCATAGAAAAATGCATTTTGCACATCCATTTGGTGTAAAAGGCCAGTAATGAACTGCAACAATAGCTAATAAGCATCGAACAGTAATTAAATTGGCTACAAGAGCAAAAGTTGATTTTCTTTCTTTTAAAAGAGAAGCATGTTGGGAGTACATGTAACAATTCTCAAGGACGAGAATGTTAATTGAGAATTATTCCAAGACAAGTTCCATTAATTATTTATTAATTATGGAACTTATATTATAGAATGAATGTAGTAGATAAGTTTTAGTTAATTAGGTTTTAGATATGTGTAATATTAATGTTAGTGATAAAGATGTTTAGATTTATGTAAAAGTATTTAATATAGGATATGAAAGGTAATTAGTTATAGCTATATATATATACATGTATCATTTATATTAAATTAATATGTAAGTGTGGATTTCTATATATGAATATTTTATGAATGATATAATTTATGTATTGTTTGGTGTATTTGCTAACATATTCTATTCGGAATATTAGTCATATTAAGATCTCAAATAAATAGTTCTCGGATTTATACACTTCCTTTTCTTATGCTAGGCTTTATCTTTGTCTCACTTTTAGGTATTGCTCTAACTTCTCTACTTTGTGTTCATTCTCATGGTGCATTCCGCATGTTACTTATGCTTATCACATAGAATGACAGGCCAGCATGCGCTTGTTGCACTGCATAATCTCCCCGGATACTTGTGGATTTATGAGTTAATTTCTTGGTTGGATTCCGCATGATTGTGAGCTTGAGATGCACTGCTCTACGGGTGTATGAATAACTTTTCCCTAGGTTCCATTCCCCTCCCCCCTCTTTTATTTTTTATAATTCAACTTGTTCGTCCTTTATTTATTTTCGTGCGCCACTAGTTTTTAAATTCCGATATCTTCTATAACTCTTGCTTGTCAAAACAAATTTTGGATTGGACTCCTAGGAGTTCAGGGGCTCTGTTCTGTCTCCTTTGAGTTTTTGCTAGCTGAGATTTCAATCAGCTCAGTATGGGGAATATACATTTGCTTTTTGCACAGTTATGGCTTCCTTACATCTACCTATTCATTTTCTTTTCCCCTTTGACATGCATTCTGTAATGTAAATATAGAGTGGTTTTGTAACAACACTAACTTCTTCTTTGCTTTATTTGGTTATGAAATTCATTTATCAAAAAGTTTTAAGCTTTGTTTGCATAGTATTTTCTGTCAGTTTAATGTCTGAGATTATACTTGCATTACTTGGACGTAGTATGTTGGTGTTAACTGCAGAACTGCAGATTCAAATTTTCTGCCTTTTTGAAGTCAAAAGTGGGGAAGAATGGCAATGCTTTTCTTCATTGCCACTAAATTGCGAAGTTCACATGGATTTTGTGTGCTAGAGTTTTCTCCTGTGCTCATATTTGCCTATTGTAATTCACCAATGCATAAAATTTCTAGCACAATCCTTCCCACTGAATTGTGAAGTTCACATTGGATTTAGCGTGTTAGAGTTTTCCTTTTATGCGCGTATTTTCCTATTGTAACACACCAATGCATACAATTTCTAGCACAATCCTTGCCACTGAATTGTGAAGTTCACATGGATTTAGTGTGCTAGAGTTTTCCTTCTGTGCACATATTTGCCTATGTAACCAATGATTACCATTTTCAGCACAAAGAAATTTTCCTTCAGTTATCAAATATCAAATTACAAATATTTGCCGCATTTACTACTTTTTTTAAATTAAGATGAAGGATTTTTTTTATTGGGTTCATTATAAACAGCCAAATCTTTAAGTAACTGCTTGGGATGTTGTATGTCTTCTCAAGTTCTGCAATTCGCATTTGTGTCATCCTGTGGCTTGCATGTTTTTTGAATCAGTCAGACTCTGGTGCTCCATAACATGCATAGTATGTTTGGCTTGCAGCTACCTGTATTGACAAGTGTCTGCACTTTTTTCTGTGTTGTATCATGTTTCCTACGTCATGCGAAATCCAAGAAGCACCGAGTAGTAATAAGCATGTTTATCCTTTTCAGCTGCATTACCTATGTAATTCAATGTTATAATTTTATAATAAAAATCTTAAAGAAAAAAGACTAATATTAAACAGGTAATTTGCACTAATCCGCTGCAGGAGCGAAAGAGAGAGAGAGATCTATTATAGAATGCTAGCTGTTTTATTTTGTAGTTTGTTTATATTGGCCCTCTTGCAAACCATAAACCAACTGTGGTTTTTCTTGTTTGTATGGATCCCAAAAGAAAAACTTGTTAGTTGTGGGAGTTTCTTTTGGTTCCAACTGTAATAAACAAATAGTTTTGTGTTCTTATTTATTTGTTATATTTGATTTTTATTTCTAGGTTGGGGTAAGGAGGGGGAATAATATAGGAAGCTTTTGTTATTTTAGTATCTTAACCACGATAATGATCAATTTTTGTGAATTTGTAGTTAAGCCATGTGTAACCTGAATTTTGTATAGAGAACTCATTAAGCAGTGATTTGTATGTTGTATTAGAGTTCCAAAGGAAAGAATCTTGTCACAATTGGAATCATAGAACTGTGACATTTATGCCTAGATAAATACATCCATCAGTTTTTCATTGTTCAAATAGGACTCCTATTAGGGATTAGGCACTTGAAAATAGGAGTTGACTCTTAAAATATTGGTAGTTGTGTGGAGTTGAACGTATTGTAAATGTTCTGCAGTATATCAGTGAGAGAAGTGTGTGGAGAATTTTGTGCAGCACCCTATCGAGAAAGATTGTCCTTGCATGAAATTAGATGTATAAGGGCTGGAGGAAGATCAAATTGTGTATGGACTGTTGCTTTCAGAAAAATATGAACCATTTTTGACTGAATATGTAGTCTATACTTGAGCAGAATGTCATGAAAATAAATATGTCGACAGAAATTATTTACCTCGGCCTGCAAACTTATTTTGAAAAAAAAAAATAATTAAAAAGAGATGAGAATATAACATGGATGTGACATCAGGAAACTAAGCTGATGTCTGGTGATTCTGCGAAGCACTTGATATTTGTCTCTTGACAGTTGACACACGTGAAGCATGTTGCAGACATCTTTTTGTTTAAATTTGTCCATGCTTGTACTTTTCAGAATATTTGATTACCTAGGTCTTGGTTTTAGTTACTGTTTCAAATTTGAGGCAAACAATGATGCTTAATTGTGAATCTAATTCATCTTCAATCTCGCTATATGTATCATTTTAGCTGCAGTTCCCTTGCAGATCTTTGTTAAGGAGTTCCTAAGGCTATCCTCAAAGAATGGTGCTTCATAAGGCTGCATAGTTGAAGGAAAACCTGAATCCTTTTTAGTGATAAATTGTTGCATGCCTCATTGTAATGTATTTAGCACCTCAATCTTATCTGTGTCAAACAAACAAGAAAGGCCAAAATTTTGTTAGCATAATTGAAGAGGCACTTAACATTTTATGATGAAATTATCATATCCATATTATTATTGGGAAGCGGGAACCATAAAATAGTTAATGGGAATGACTTAGGAAATGTTTCATGGTGTGAAAATGTTCACTGTTTGTTATAGAATTTCTTTTTACTCAACTATATGGTGTACAATATCTGTCATTATGTACACCAAGAGGCACTTGCTTTGAATAATTTCTTTTAATTTTCATTTTATTTTTGTTTATATTGCAGGTTCTAAAAGAGTTTTGTTACAAAGTGAGTTTTGATGGAGGCTGCTATTATTGTATGTGATCCCTCTAGAATTTTTAAATATTCTCTATTTAGTGTCTACTAGCGAATTCATTATTTATTTTTCCTCCAAAAACGATATGAAGAATGCCATATGGATTTCTTTGCTTATCTCAAAAACATAATTTTGGGAAAAGATAGTTGAGAATAATTATAAGCACATCATTTGATTTGAAGGCCTTAATATGCAACTTTACAGAGATATTGGGTTTGAACATGACTTTTGATGAATCTAGATACCATATACAAGTTCAGATTTTTCATGTGGATTGGTTTTATTTAGATCAACTTAATCTGAAAATCATATCTTTTCATTATTATTTGGGGTATTTTTTACCTAACAAAGATTAAACATTTGCTTCAATCTCTGTGATTCTTCAATGCAGTTGTAGTCTGCTGCAGTTTCATAAAAGAGAATCATACGTATCAATATTAAAATGTATGGAGTAATAGAGATCACCTGATTTCAAGGATAAATGCTTTTTTTTTTCCCTTTCCCTTCTTACCTTTACTTTATTGTTCTAGCGGGTGTTCCATAGTTTACTTGTTCAGGCTGACATAGTTCGAGATGTGTAGGAATGTGGGAGTTTTCATTGCTGTTGAAACCATGCAAGATGAGGGAATTTCCTGTTGTTACATTTTCTTCGCTTGTTCCATAAACCTGAAAGAGTAAAACCATGGTTAAGTTCCACAAAGAATTAGATTCATGGTCTGATACATAAATTGCTTAAGAGTCTAATGTTGCTTGATTAGCTTCTTAAGAATGCTTGAAGTGTCCGTGTAATCAAACCATGATACCTTCTTGTACAGCTCCATATTTTCTTGACGTATGATGTTTACCTTCTTGTACAATTCGATATTTTCCTGATGGATAATATTTCCCTGCAACGAAAATATTGGAACTTGGTAATCTGAAATGCTTCATAGCAAAAATGTGTGAGAAAGAGAGATGTTTTGAGGTACCTTTCTGCTAAGTTCCTGTATCTCGTCAATTAAGATTTGTTCCTGCATAAATTGAATTATTATGCTCGTGCTTGTGAAGGGGGTAACTGGCTTGAATTTATGGATATTTAATGGATATCAAATGTTCTAACCTTTTTTTGGCGAATACCATGCAAACTCATTTCCAGTTGATTCTCCAAATTTTGTAGGTCTTTGACACTTAAACCATAAAGTTGTTCTCCCATCAATTGCCTGTGATATCAGAATGTTTATGCAGCTGGATTTACATGTATTCTCAATCTTTCTTATCAATTAACATTTTATTTAGTTAAAGAGATGGGGGCATCTCATAGAATTTAGTGCACTTACTTTTAGTTATTATATGTGCATGTACAATTAGCAGCATACTGCCTCACATACTGTAGTGGTGCTCTAATAAAGTGTGGTTTCTGAAACTTGTATGGAATGCTTTGGATATCATGTTTAACTGTATGATACACTTATTAATTGGTATGACTTTCAGGAAAGATAGACTTGAGATGTCTTATTCTCCAGTGCAAACAGGATTTCTGTTTCCTCATTTCTATCTCTTCTGAGTTTGACCACCTAGTTCTGATTGGATAACATGGCAAGACTTTAGACTTGCCCAATTTTAACTTTTATAAGGTATCGAACTTTGTACCCTTAATTCATTTGATATTGCTTTCAATGTTATGCAGTATATTAAGGAGAAAAGAATCATACCGATGGCTCTCTTGCAAGTTGTGTAGTTGTTGCCTTAAGATGGCTGCCTCTCTTTGCCAAAACTATAAGGTCCAGTATCCAATAAACTTCAGCAAACAAATGAGATATGTATATGTCTCTGTGTATATGTGTATGTCTTCATGTGTACTTGTGGAAGTGTAATTTTAGCACGCAGAAATATGTCATGCTAGATTGGGATAAGCTGACAGATCTTTTAAAGAAACTCAAATTGATAATAGATGATATGAATGTGTTGAACAAAAAGACCTGGCCAGTGAACTGATTTCTGAGTCTCAGGGGTAAAGGAGTCATAGAGTTTGCCAAACAAATGCCAGGTAATGCATGATAAAAAACATCTAACTTTTCAATGCAAGAGAAGGAATATATATGGAATTCTTTTCTATTTCATGTCATTTTCCTTCTTTTGTGCCTCATATGCATAAAGACTGAACTAAGCTAGAAATTTATGATGAAATTGGTGCTTTATACTAGTTGATTGATAGTTGTTTCAACATTTAAAGATGAGAGTATCAGCTCATTTTCTCCTCTGTATACTTATTCTACATCTAACCCCTAATCACTTACCAGATTGCTATCATGTTGGTCCACATGTTGCAATATGATATATGATATCATTAAAATTTTCCACTATTTATTTCTTATTCCCATGCTCTGCTACTTTGGTTTTGCATTCTACTATAATATCTTGTAGTATGTTCACTATGATATCTTGTAGCACATTCACTTGAATAATTTTCTTTAATTTATTACATTTGAGCTATTTTGCTTCGAGAAGACAAAGAATCAAGAGTGCAATGATTTTATGGTTGTTTCACTAGAATAGTCAAGGCAAGTGAAAAATCTTACTATTTTGTTGATGAATACACTCTCTATTAGAGGGTTTAATGCAAATGAATTTTCTAAAGGTGAAGTAGCTATTATGCTGGTAGGAAAAACATGAGAAGGAATTAGGTGTGAGTGCAGAGTATACCTTAACTTCTGATGTTGGATTCTGCAGTTGTTCATTTTCTTCTTTAGTTTTGCTGTATCGTTCAATAACAGATTTCATGCTGCTGAAAGTGAATTATAAGGATCAGATTTTTGTACAAGCATATATAGAAACATAAGTGAAGGACAATGGTGTCCGTGCCAAAGTAATAGCAACTTGAAAAGCATAATTCATTGCACTTCTGCATTTGTCATTCTAATAGGTATGAATCATGCTGAGGAATCAAATTAATGCCTTGAGATGAAACATCAAGAGGTCAACGAAAATCTGCATGTAACTAAGGAGGAGTACAAGTATAAATCTTTTCCTGTTTCACTACTTCCAAAGATATAAAAAGAAGGTTTTCAGTTGTTAACACATTAAATTGGAATTAGTAGTGTTTTCACAGTTATTCGAGGCGAGACTTTTCAATGGCAATGTTGCTTATTTGCGATTGGAAAGTTGCCTGCTTGAGCTGTGAAAACAGTCTTTACATAAAGTAGGATGGAGGATACCTGCATTAGCAAAACCAAGACCGCACCTCCCCCAAAAAATAATAATATAAAAAAAAGAGTCATGTGCTGGGAAGGAAAATTGCAGGATTGATTGATGGCCCTGTTGAGTATTGCTTTTTGAAATTCTTATAATATTTGTCTGTGAATGTGTTTGCCTCTCCATGTTTCTAGTACTCGATATGAGAACACTTTTTTTTTTTTTTTAAATTTTCTGCTGGGGAATTCAACTTGACAGTTGTGGTGACTTCTAAGGCATTTTCTTATGTTATGAGGGGTTGCATGTTTTGAAAAATG
Organism: Balakata baccata; assembly: GCA_949630135.1. Lineage (NCBI taxonomy): Eukaryota > Viridiplantae > Streptophyta > Magnoliopsida > Malpighiales > Euphorbiaceae > Balakata > Balakata baccata. Next base: position 34,635 of record CATIWF010019629.1, on the reverse strand, counting down.
CCACTTCAGTGTACGTAGATTTTAGTAAGCTTATGATAAATAGTGAGTAACTTCCTTTTCCTCAAGCTTGAAGATGATCATGAGGAATTCACTAATAATGTGAACTTTGGAACCTATGCAGTTTTAATTAAAAACTTAAAAGAGTTTTTAGGAATAGTTTAGGTATAGTTTTCGGTTTAGAAATAGGATATATCCCAACTAATATAAATAGGACCATAGTAGTCAATTTACAGATGTTATCTTTCTCTCAGTTTGTAGAATTAAAGTTCTTTTAAAATTAACTATTTTCTATTTCTTCAACTGCAACTAATCCTAATAGTTGAGATCTAACTGCCCTAAAATTCGTTTACTTTTTCAAGTGGTATTAGAGTGAAAAGGTCTTAAATTACTCGAGGATTTTTGCATATGTTTTTGAATTATAGTTGGTAGAGATAGAGGTTAAGGTAGCGATAATCAATTCCACAAATGGAGTTGGGTAAGACACGAAAACAAAGTTAAGGACTTGACTCGGGTTGTACAAGCATTGAACCTGATTTGTCAGCAAATTGGAATCTAAATTTTTTTCTTTACAAGCCTTATAGTGTCAAGGATGTGGCTAAAGTGAGAATTCGGAAGGTCATTATAGACAAGCCTTGTATTGTGAAGAAGATCTTGATACCAAATGGGATGTCAAGGAGGTGAATTATTTTCATGAAGTTGTACTTGCAAATCAAGTGGATAGAAATAGAGCTCACTGAATGCTCTTTGAATTCCATGGTGGATTTAAGAAGCAGCTAAGTTATGTGGAAAGCTGCATGTAGAGAATTATCTGGATTTTTTAATCCTGCTGGTTTGAATCAATATGAGAGAGACAAGTGAGAGTAATTCGATATACAGTATTGAGGATGCCTGTTAAATATACTTTAGCAACTAAAGCATATGCTTCACATTATGGTGTTATAAACGTGTGTATAGAACCAACTGGCAAAACAATATCAGCGGGATTGGAAAGAAGATTAACTAATAAAACAACAGGGCTGCAACCAATGTTGAAAGGAGCGATAAAGGAAAAGTATTAATACCTTGTGCTAGAAATAATGATTTTAGTTTAGCTATAGCTAAAGGAGGCAAAATTTCCTAAGATTCGATGTCTTGAAATTTCTAGTTCGACTATGGAACTCTTTGGGATTTGATTTTAAATAGTGTGGTTTGATCACCACTCTATAAATGAATTTCATTGATAAGGAGAGATTGTCAACAGAAAACTAGCTAGTTATGTTACATGTATTAACTAAGTTGTAAGTTGATAATTCATTCTCTACTTTTTCTATGCATCCAATTCACTTGAGATTTTTAATTAGTAAGAGTTTCTTTTTCTTGTCAACATCTGCCATGCAATATTCTACAAATGAACATCGTCTTTAGTTCACTGAAGATAACTGGCAATTTGTTTATATAAATATGTTTGTTTCCCCTTCTTTTCTCTGAACAGGTTTAGATGAATATTATTTTGTATTTGTTTGTTGCTTATTTCTTTCTTGTCCAATTATTTCATGCGGTATAGGCTTTCACATACAAAGTTGGTTCATATATATAGAGGACAATTTTAATGAGTGAGATTTGAATCATAGCATTCTCTTTTAATGATGGCTCCCCAATAACAGCCATTTTAAGTGTATAATTTTGATTCTAAGTGTTGGCAACGACTTCAATTATTAATTGCATTGGAGGTTAATTATCCGTTATCCACTTGCAGTCTTACAATCCTACACCAGCTAAGCATGGAGCCTAGGAAACAAGATGGGGCAGCTTATTTGTTTTAGTGAAAGCTAAATCAAACTCAAGTTATGGATGTGCAATCAAAGCAAAAGTTAATAAACATTCCAAAAGTTAGAGGATGTAATGATATCAGGGGTAAAATGTTTTATTAGTAACAAAATTTTTGCATGTGTATTAAATTAAATTGGTACCAAAATCTTATTTTGTATCAAAAGTACTCTGAAGTTAAATTTTATATTATGATATTCAAAACTTTTTCAGCGTCCACATCATCAAATCCGGCGGTTACATTAACAAATCCAGTGTTTATATCAATAAATTCAGTATTTATGTTAGTATAAATCAACTAGAAAAATTGTTTGATCATGAAACTTTACACTAATTTTATTTTAAAAAAAAATGGTACCAATTTGATATGCATGAAAAAATTTTGGTATTATAGAATCATTTTACCCCAATGGTATCAGAGAGTTTGTTTGATTACTCGACAAGGATTAGGCATGCTATTTACTATTGTCAGCATATAATTTATTTATAGACATGATTTGGTAAGTGGGAAACAACATATGTTTAGTATTATAAATTATAAAACATATTGGATGGCATGATCTGTGCTAATGCAATTCCCTAAAGTGAACCAAAAAAGATATTAAACATTAACTTGTCCATGCTTAACTTCTACTTGTGGTGGTGCTTTAATAATTCAATAAAATATATACAGCCACAGGCATGCCTGTTTCAAGATGAAAAGCATTTTAAGAAATGAATATACAGATACGTTTCCATAAAAGGGAAATACTATGATTATAACCAGGGTTCCACATTAGAAAAGACTGATCCAGCACACAATTATAAAATTATCCTTGTGTCCGAACAAAAATTAGCACTGTACATTTAGTTACTAGCAAAGGGGAAATAATTGGTAATGGAAGAATGTAAGATTGTCACTTTTGAAGCATAATCTGATTGATGAGACAAGTTCCACATTAGGCTATGAAATACGACCAAATCTAAGCAAAAATGCTGACTATGCTAGGTTTTTTGAATTGAATTTTAGAACTGAAACTATTAACTTTATATAAATTTGTCTTAGTTTAACCTCATAGCTCAAGCTAGGCTAGGATTTGAATTGAATTTAAGAATTTAATTGAAACTAGTAACCTTATATATATTTGTTTCAGTTTAACCTTATAACTCAAGCATATTTATTAAAGGTGCACTAAGATACTAAAGGATTCTGGAGCCTAGGTGTAGGCGCAGACGCCTACCTGATTGACCTAAGGCGCAAAAAAGAAAAAAGAAAAAAATTATAAATTTTATTGTAAGGTGATATAATATTATAATTATTAAAACTCGAAATAGACAAGTTATAACAACAAAATAAAAGCGAACACGCAAAGAAAAAAACTTCAAATAAGATTTGAAATGCTAAACATAAGGTTCCTAAATTTACTAAAGACTCGAAGTCCTAAATACATAAAGATTCTAACCTTACTAATATTGTATTTAATAAGTTGTAACATTTATTAATTATGAATTATCATAGCAAAACACAATTAGTCTTGAGCTTAAATTGTGCTATTCAAATTATCTTTGTGCAGATTAGAACATATGTTTTCTTCGTTTTTTCCTTTTTGTTGTTTGTTTTGGAAATAATTAGGTATTGTAATATCTACTAAGATTTTTTTTTTTCAATTTATAATCAATGATTTAGATTTCTATTTATTAAAAAAAATATAAATATTCGACTAATGTTGCAAAGGCACTCAAAGGCGCACCTCGCCTTAGGCCCAAAGTGTGCGTCTTTGTGACAGTGCTGACCTTTGGGTTTTTAAGGCGTTAAGACTGGCGCTTGATGAGCCTTGTAGGTGTGCTTTTAACAACTATGAACTCAAGCGATTGTTTAATAAAAATAATTATATAATTTTGAAATCACGCATAACAATAAAAAATTTTGCACATTCACTGATTCCTCTCAAAAGTCTGAAGCCTCAATCTCTCTTGCAATCGGTAAAGATTTAGGATTTTCTTTCAATGACAATGATTAGACTGTGACAAATGCTCTCAATGATATTATTTGCCATGACAAGCTCCAATAAAAGAATTCTAAACAGTAGTAAGGTTGTCTCTTTCATTTTCCTTTTGTTCGATGGTGTTATATTTGCTCGGTTTTTCAGAGGCTTTGGGGGGTCTAAACAAAGCAAAAAATATAAAAAAGCTGCTTAAATTAAGAGCTTGTGATTCTTCTTGAGTCTCAATACTCTCTAGTGTTTTTTCCTTCTTTTCGCGGTGTTTCAACATTGTAGAGAGACTTATTCAGTTTTCACAAGCAACAATGGCCTGCCTAAGGTTTTTCATTTAAAATTATTTTTATAATGGAGAGAGGTGACAACATCCTTTTTTGGTCAGAGTATTGGGTAGAGAATCTCACACTCGCTGGAAAGTACCCTGACCTACTTGCTCTTGCTAACTATAAGTTTGCTTTCTACAATGCAATTGGGTTATTGGAATTTGGTGTTGGAGTTTTGCATGGACCCTATCTTTATTTGTAGTCATATACAGTCCTGGAGTATCAAGAATCGTTTGAGGTTGCATATATGTTTTTTTGTTGTTGTTGTTTTTTGACTTTTGTTCTGCTCTTCATGTTTCGGTTCTACTTTTTGTTGTTTGGAGTGAGGCTTTTGCCTTGCTCTAGCTGATACTTAGTTTTAAGAATATATTTTTTCATCACCTAATTAATCTCTAGATTAAGGTGATTTTTTCTCTCATTTTTAATAAAATTGAATTATTGCTTTTAAAAAAATTATATAATTTAAATATTTGACAGAGAGATTTAAAGTTTAATTAAGGTTCAAGTCCATGAGTGATATATATTTCTCTGTTTGAATAAAATTCTCTCAAGTTCATTCTTACATGATAGGTCATATTAGGGTGATTTAATTTGAGCCATTCATCCATAATGAATGGGTAAGATTAAATCTTATTTAACTTTTCCTTTTTAAAAATTTTATAAGATTTAATCTCTAACATATATAATCTATCATGTTTGGGTGATTTTGAGGGGATCCTAATTATCCGTTTCAGTCTATATTAATTGTCTTTAAATCTATAGTGTTTTTTTCTCCAGCCTGATGCAAGAAATTGTTTTTTAGGTTGATAATGTCATAATGATGTTTGAGGCTGTTGCATTGCTAATATATAAATTCCTGATGATTAAATACATATATGAAAAATAGAAAATACATATAAACTAATTACACATGTAGTTCGTACAAAAAAATAAATACATAGATGAAAGAAACATAAGTTTAAAGTTTAGGAGATACGGAAAATTGCCAAAAATAAACTGAACTTTTAATATTGTATCAAAATTAAATTGTACTTTCTATTTTTTCATTTAAATATACAAATTTTGAAAATTTTATCAATTTATGAATTCCAACAAAATTCTACTAACATGGTATAAAATTGCGATATTAAAAAAGTTGTGGTGAATAGGAAGCTGAGTCATCTAAAAACTTTAAAACGCCATCATTTAATTTTTTTTTAAAATTTTAAAATCTAAATTTCTCTTTAAATTTGAAAAATAATACATATAGCTGTTTTGCTTGGGAGTTATCTGGTGAGCAGAGTAAGGAAACACAAAAGTTTTTATATTTAAATAAATTGATAAAATTTTAAAAGTTTATATATTTAAATAAAAAAATAGAAAATTTAATTTAATTTTGATACAACTTTAAAAGTTAAGTTTATTTTTATCAATTATCCAAAAAATCTATGTCTCAAAAATCATATTTCTAAAGCATGCAAAGTTTCAATGAAGCAGCCTCTAACTATATAGCCATTCATCATTTGTATGCGTTCAATTAATAATGATCTACATGAAGTAATGGCCATATCTTATTCTATCTTTTCTTTCATTTTGTTGTACTTCCAACTTAATTAATCATATATATCCTTAAAACTTTAGAAAGTAGCTATAAATAATCAAATACTAAGTCCTAGATCGGATCTTAGATACATTTCATCTGTTTTTTTTGTATCATGATTAACATAATATCTCTTAATTGGTTATCTAATTAAATTCCCTATTTCGGTAAGACTCCTTTTCCTAGTAAAATCTAATGAAAATATCTCACTAGAATAATCTCCAATATATGATTTGCCTTTGCAAAGTAGGAACTTGACAGATATTAGTCTCCTTAGAACATGAATCTTATCAATAACAATGCACTTCCCAAATATACAAATATATGCACAAGAAATTTGTTTACCATTAGGATCTGCTAGTGCTACTAATTAATTATAAAAATCCATTACTGCAAATATATATAATCTTATTTTTATATATCTAATTAAGCTTTGTATGTTTATATCAAACCCTATTTTCTCCATTGCTAACTTAATAGCAAATTGTTTTACCTTAAACACATTAATGTAGAATGCTATAAGTGAAATTAAGGACATAATATTAATGCAACCTAAAAACAATTTGTTTTATTTTGGTAGATGCATGCATAATTTATTATCACAGTGCCCAAACCCTATAAGTGTAATTATATATATTAATTTGTACCCTTGTATACAAATGAAAGAGAAAATAGAGATTCATATATTTGGAAGGTTGTTTGAAAAACAAATAGTCTTTCTGCAGATAGATAAATTAAAGTCGCAAAACATAATTTCCAACATTGAAGATTACATTTAAGTAAGAAAAAAAAAAAAAAAACAGAGAAAGATATATATATATATATATATAAAACCTGGTGCTTGCAAATTCATAGAGCTTTCCGGAGCTAGAAAAGATGACAAGTCCAACTTCTGCATCACAAAGAATCCCTAACTCTTTCGCCTTCTTAATTAATCCCTTTCTTCGTTTCGAAAAAGTCACTTGCCTGCTTGTCGAATCATCAATTCTTCGAATCACAATCTTCCCTCTCCCCATCTCTTCTTCTCTAATTAATACTATTCTAGGGTTTCTGCAATAAAACTAACAAATTTGTTATTGTTAGGTTTTAGCAAGGAAAAGAACAACAAAATAATTGACCAAAGATATTATTGTTAGGTTTTAGCAAGGAAAAGAACAACAAAATAAAAAAAGAGATGTGAAGGAAAAGCTTACTGGGTTATGCCAAAGGAAGACTTTAAGATATAATCAGAAAGTGGTTCGGCTGCTATATATGAAGACCTTTATCAGAAGAATAGGGATTTTTTTTTATTGGAATGTAACATTAGTATTCAGGTATTAGATTAAATAGCTTGTAACTTGCTACAGTAGATTATCCAAGAGTGCATTACATGTGGTATACTATATACGTATTGTATTTGGAGAAATGTTAACAAAATTGCATGAATCAAAACTCAGATTTTCAATAAAAAGAACATCCATAAAAATATTTTCTGATTAAAATTTGAACAGGATAGATAGATGAGAAAGGGATATAGAGACAATTTTAGTTTTTAATTTAACTTTTTGTTGTTCAATTATGTAACAATTAGTAATATATATATATATATATATACTTATTTTAATGTCACGGACACCATTTCCTCACTAACAGTCCTTAAACGTACTACATTATAATTTTGGCAATTTTTTTTTAACATTAATTAAATTTAATTGGTAGAAACACGAGATTTACTTGCATTTCCTATCGTATTCTGAGTAGACAAACCCTGATCGAGTTCGGGCAATTAAAATTGCTAATCAGCACTATCAATGGATTAATTATGGTTCGGATTCGAAGATTAATTGGACTGTGCAACTAATTAAGGAATTTGGGAGTATCGTTGTGTCAGACGTGTAGTGACTGAGATCGAGAGAGGCATTGTTTTCATTAAAGTTTCCAAATTTGGTAATTAAAATAGTTAAAGGGCTAGTGGTATATAAGAACAGTTTTATGTATATTGTAAGTTTAACTAACATTTTTTTGGGTTGAAATATTGAGAGTTAAGTAACTAAAAATTGCAACAAATAATTAATTTAAATAATGATCTCTTAATTTTGTTTTTATACTTGATTTCGTATTTTTACCAAGAATGGTTCTCTTCCTTGGGGCACTTGAACTTAAAGAGCAAAGAACAAAAATGTTCCATATCGAGATGAGTAGTGTACAAATAAGGAATATAAACACTATAAACAGAAGGAATATTTTCCTATTTGGCGATATTCCAACAGAGTATATATTCCCACAAAACTTAAAATCAACTGCTTCTATATATATATATATATATATATATATAAATATATATTTAGATGACTAATTAGTACGCAGGGTCAGGTCAAGTCTCCAATAACCAATAATCTTAGGTACCATTTGGATTAAATAATTTTAAAATCTATAGATTTTTTAAAATTTATGGATTATAAAATCTATAAATTCTAAGAATTCTATCGTTTGGTTTGACTGTAAAATTTATAAATTAATAACATAATTATCTTTATACTTATATTTGGTTATATGATCACAATCCATAAATTTCATAATTAATTTTTAATTTTACTATTTATTAAATATTGATAATTTATTATTAGTTAAGTATATACAATTAATTCCACTGTATGCTTAAAAATTTTAAAAAATAAAATTAGTTATTTTAAGAGTTAAAAAATAAAAAAATAAATTTATTATACTTTATAATATTTAATTACATTGCTAAAAAATATTTTATCAATAATTTACTGTATATTAACACTATAATAATAATAATAATAATAATAATAATAATAATAATAATAATAATAATAATAATAATAATAATAATAATTAGTTGAAATTAAAAGAAAAATGATTTTTTTAGGATTATGGATAATTTTAGAATATTATTAATTTATTAGAGACAATATCGGAATAACAAAAATCTAGCAAACAATTCCTTATTGATCAAAATTTATGAATTTTGGACTTTTCTAACTAGGAGATGAAAAATTAAATTCCTTAAAAATAAATAATTTTGATAAATGAAAAATTTTCTAAATCTATATATTGATATTTTTTAAGTTATCAAACAATAGATTTAATATTAATTGATAGATTTAATCGGTTCAAAATATCTAATAGCAAGTCTCTTGATACAAACTTACTATTGGATAAATCCCATGTGAAGGTGGCCAATGAGATTCGATCTTAGCTGAAGTTGTATTGATAAATATTATAAATTAATCCTTGGATTAAGAAACCCTGCTGATTTCAAGATTAATGCAGTTCTCGTGCCTCCTGCTCCGAGCTTAGACAGGTGTCAATCATCAACAAATGATATATGAACATAGACCAAGAAAAAGAAGATTTAGATAACATATTTTTAATTAAATTATCATACCAACAATGAAGAAAGTGGCTTTAATGAGTCATCCCACCATCCAAAATCTCTCCTTTTTAGTTTGGGGGATGTGAAGTGGAGAGACAAATTAATTAATTAATTAATATTTAATGGGAGAGAAGCACATGAACTTACATCATAACTATCAATTTTTTATCCAACCAAGAGAGGAAGATACGGTTCAAGTCTTCTTTTGTACTAAGAAATGAGCCCTTTTGACGTGCAAGCCCACCTGATCATGTTTTGAACATATATTTTTCACCTTTAATTAATACAAAATATTTTCTTTGATTCGAAAAAATGAATATTAAGAAAGCAACAATAGGAAAAATTGTTAATTCAATATTCAAATAATAAGACAAGAGAAATGAAGAATAAATTTGAGTTCTGTGTTCTACACAGTATCCTTAAAATAAATTCGCTTTCTACCACCTGTGTTTAGAATAACTAGTGTTTGTCCAAGGATACAACAGATTTTAAGTAGTTGTTGAATACACAACACATACTTACAACAAACTAAATATTTATTACACTTTCTATCACTTGAGAAGAAGAAGAAGAAAAAAAAAGGGAAGAAGACTTTTTAACAAGAACCCGGACTCAACTCTAAAAAAACTCTTCCAACACAAGCTAAAAACTTCTATTTATACTAGATGGAGGAGAGATGAGATTAATTGTGATTAATCTCTTTTAAAAGCTGCCCATAATGTCCTTGTAACTCTCAAATAATGATGAAATTAATATTTGAAACCTCAGAAAATGAAATTCCAAAAGACAAGAAGCTCAAAAGACTAATTTGGAATATAATCCACATGGACGTGCATATTAGCCATGCATACACTGCAGTACAACGACACGGATGTGTCAGAGACCTGATAGTATGGATCGTGTACCTGATCATCTTTTGAACATATAATTTTCACCTTCTTTAATTAATACAAATATTTTCTTTGATTCGAAAAAATGAATGTTAAGAAAGCAACAATAGGAGAAATTGTTAATTCAATATTCAAATAAAATGGCAAGAGAAATGAAGAACAAATATAAGTCATGTGTTCTATATAGTGTCCTTAAGACAAATTCGCTTTATACCACTGGTGTTTAAGATAATTGGCATTTGTTTCAGGATACAACATATTTCAAGTAGTTGTTGAATACACAACACCTACTTACAGCGAACTGAATATTTGTCACACTTTCTATCACTTGATAAGAAGAAGAAAAAGGGAAGAAGACTTTTTCAATAAGAAACAGACTCAACTCTCAAAAAACTCTTCTAACACAAGCCAAAAACTCCTATTTATACTAGATGGAGGAGAGATGAGATTATTTGTGATTAATCTCTTTTAAAGGCTGCCAATAATATTTTTGTAACTCTCAAATAATGGTGAAATTAATCTTTGAAACATCAAAAAATGAAATTTCAAAAGACAAAAGGTCAAAAAACTAATTTGGAACATAATCCACATGAGCGTGTGTATTAGCCATAGATATACTGCAGCACAACGACACGGGCGTGTCAGAGACCTGACAGTATGGATCATGTACCTGATCATGTTTTGAACATATATTTTTCACCTTCTTTAATTAATACAAAATATTTTCTTTGATTCGAAAAAAATGAATGTTAGGAAAGCAATAATATGAGAAATTGTTAATTCAATATTCAAATAAAAAGATAAGAGAAATGAAAACCAAATTTGAAGTCCGTGTTCCACATAGTGTCCTTAAGATAAATTCGCCTCCTATTATCGTTGTTTAGGATAATTGACATTTGTCTCTCAAGATATAACAAATCTCAAGTGGTTGTTAAACATCTAATACCTATTTACAGTGAACTGAATATTTGTCATACTTTCTATCACTTGAGAAGAAGAAAAAAAATGGAAGAATAAGAAAAATGGAAGAATAAGACTTTTTCAACAAAAACCGAACTCAACTCTCAAAAAACTCTTCCAACACAAGCCAAAAACTCCTATTTAAACTAGATGGAGGAGACATGAAATTAATTGTGATTAATCTCTTTTAAAGGCTGCCAATAACGCTTTTGTAACTCAAATAATTGTGAAATTAATTTTTGAAACATCATAAAATAAAATTTCAAAAGACTAATTTAGAATATAATCCACATGAGCATGTGGATTAGCCATGCACACATTGCAACACAACGACATGAGCGTGTTAGAGGCCTGACAGTGTGGATCGTGTACCTGATCATGTTTTGAACATATATTTTTCACCTTCTTTAATTAATACAAAATATTTTCTTTGATTCGAAAAAATGAATGTTAAGAAAGCAACAATACAAGAAATTATTAATTCAATATTCAAATAGAAAAACAAGAGAAATGAAGAACAAATCTGAGACATGTGTTCTATACAATGTCCTTAAGACAAATTCGCCTCCTACCACCGATGTTTAGGATAACTAGTGTTTGTCTGTTAGGATACAATAAATTTCAAGTTGTTGTTGAACATAAAATACCTACTTACAGTGAACTGAATATTTATCGTACTTTCTATCACTTGAGAGGAAGAAGAAAAAAGGAAGAAGAAGACATTTTCAACAAGAACCAAATTTAACTTTCAAAAAACTCTTCCAACACAAGCCAAAAACTCTTATTTATACTAAATGGAGAAGACATGAAATTAATTGTGATTAATCTCTTTTAAAAGTTGCCAATAATGCCTTTATAACTCTCAAATAATGGTGAAATTAATATTTGAAACATCAGAAAATGAAATTCCAAAAGACTAATTTGGAACATAATCAACATGGGTGTGTGCACATACTGTAGCACAATGATGCAGGCGTGTCAGAGGCCTGGCAGTGTATAATCCACCATACGGGTATGCCAGACACTTAGTCGTGTGTAACTCTCAAATAATGGTGATACTTCAAATTCTAGAAAAAAAAATGTAAAAATTAGATTTGGTCTGAACCATGAGATTTTGGGCCGACATTCGTGTATGCGAATCCACACATTAGCAATCTCATATCATGGATTTGCACTCTTTCTGCTCTTGAGCACAAGAGAGATAGTCTTTCATACTACTTTCTTACCCATGTAAAAATGTATCTTAATATATAAATACAAGTCCAACTTTATATTTTAGTGATGTAGAATAAACAACTCCCACATAATCCACACGAGTGTGTGCACATACTGTAACACAATGATACGGCCGTGTTAGTGGTAGTGTAGGATCCACCCATACGGGTGTGCCAGACACTTGGTCGTGTGTAACCCTCAAATAATGGCGATGCTTCAATTTCTAGAAAAAAAATGTAAAAATTTGATTTGGTCTGGATCATGAGATTTTGGGTCGACATTCGTGTACGTAGATCATAGACCTACGCATTAGCCTATCTTAGACCATGGATTTGCACCCCTCCTGCTCTTGAGCACAAGAGATAGAGTCTTCCATACTACTTTGTTACCCATATAAGAATGCATCTTAATATATAAATACAAGTTCAACTTTACATTTTAGTGATATGAAACAAACAACTCCCACATAATCCATACATGCGTGTGCACACACACTGTAGCACAATGATACGGGCGTGTCAGAAGCTTGGCTGTGTAGAATCCACCCACATGGGTGTGTCAGACACTTGGTTGTGTGTAACTCTCAAATAATGGTGATGCTTCAATTTCTAGAAAAAAAAAATGCAAAAATTAGATTTGGTCTGAACCATGAGATTTTGGACCGACATTCGTATATGCAGATCGCGGACTCACGCATTAGCCTATTTCGGACTATGGATTTGCACCTCTTCTGCTCTTGAGCACAGGAGAGAAAGTCTTCTATACTACTTTCTTACCCATATAAGAATGCATCTTAATATAAAAATACAAGTCCAACTTTACATTTTAGTGATGTGGAACAAACAACTTACATTTTCACTTTTTCTGTTTATATCTTTTTAACAAGAAACTTACTTTGAACTTCAATATTTATTAATACATTCTCCATTTTGAGCATATGAATACATTAATTCATAGTTATCATATCAAGAAATACATATCCGGACTTTTCTCCCAAAACTAAATTATGGGATCCACCCGAATTAATATTTCAAAATGACTTATAATCACAATTTTTCCAACAATGAATTATATGAATATTTGCAAATTCTTTATTGGCCTGCCAATTTGTACTTAACAGTTCAACCTATTTCTAGTTGTTAGGGTGTGTCTACCTTTCACTTTCCTTCATTTTAAAGAAATTATCATTAGACGTGATTGCTCGAGTTCTTCATAAATATGCGTTCGGGTAAAATTTAAACCATCATTATGAATGAAAAAAGAAAATTCTAAATTATCATGATGCTTATGCCAAAAAAAAAAAAAAAATCATTTCATAAACTTCTATGTAATCATACATGTAAATAATAATAATATAAATAATTTTTTTGGTATAAATTAATAATAATATATTAATTGTATAATACAATCTCATAAACTTGTAATCATCCAAAGGACAACAAACATGAGAACAAGGTTAGGCTATATAGTCTGCTTCCAAAATTAATGCCAGTAGACCTTATAGTCATGTAAATACATATGTCCGAGCTCAGAGGACAAAAAAAAAACGAGATATATTGGATAGTATTCTCAGCACTTGATTATTTAATTAATTTGCAGTAACTGAAGAGGTCTCTGAAGGAGCTTCGAATCGAAGGTAATCATACATAATTCCACGGAAAGGGCTACTACTTCTTGATTGTGTGAGATATATTGTATTTTTTCCTGGGCTAAGTAAATTGCTTAGCACATTAATGCTATACAACCAGTATAATCCATGTATTCCATGCCTCGCAATTGCGTTGTCCCTCCCTATTAGTCTTGTTGTAAAATGAGGCCTTCTCTTCTTTGCGTCATTGAATCGAACCTTTTCCAACCCCACCCATCAAATTAATTAATTAATTATCATTTCCATCGTTAGCCAAAATCGATTTACAAAGTCCATGCTTTAATCGAATCAGAATTCCATCTGGTTTTGCATTCAAATTAATGGTCTTTTAAAACACTTGAAATTAATTACCTGTAATTCGGAAGCAGTGGCCGATGCTAAGGCTACTTGGAGAGTGTAATTTCCAAATTTGTCCACATTTGCTAGTTCAAATTTAATCTGCCACGTTGTTTCTTGATATGTTGCATTTCCCGTATTCCTGCTCAATTAATGGAATTAATGTTAATATATTGGAGCTGACCTAAATACTATAGATGCCTATTACGGGCAAAAAAGAATTAAATACCTGGGAACCTGAGCGAAGAACCAATCTTGACTATAATTACTAATGCCAATTGTATAAATGAGATCATGGGTAGGATAAAAATCACTGTATCTTTCCCATAGTCCATATTGCCTAAATCTGTCCATTCGAAGTAATTAATCAAAATCATTAATATTAACTAATGAAGCTTTAATTGCTTGCATGGATCGAAATATATAGTATTATAATAACTGATGATTACTTGTGCGTAGGATGATTGTGGTATAAGTTATTTTCAAGGGATGGGTAAGTGTCTGGCACGTGGAACTCTGCAGCAGTGCGATCGGGAATGCCTATTTCCCATAGTGTTGGACCATTTCTTAGTGGCTTATACACCAGAACGCCCAATTCCATTTTACACCCTGCGCACAAAACAGTGTCGTTTTTTTCCGCCTTTTTAAAAAAAAAAAATCCCAAAGAAAATTAGATAATTACCTGGTTCGATAAGGACATCAACATTGTATTTCCAATCCCCAATGATTCCAGGAACCCATCCATAAAAGTTGTAGTTTCCAGGTCGAACATTTTCAATTAAGAAATAACCTTCCTTGTTAGCCTGCGTCCAGAATTGATAACCCTGTGGATTCCGTCCGAACACCATAAATTTCTATTTAACCTAACTACTGAATTAATTTAATATTAATTAAAATAGAAGAGGACTGGAGGAAAATTAATAAAATCGACCTTAGATTGTGTTTGCCAGGAGCCCACTTCCCCCGGTGCTGCCAAACCCACATAAGCAAACCCAGCCCATATTAACCTTTCATTTATGTACCTAATTAAAATTAAGAAACCCCAATTGTTAGTTTATTACCCAAAACCTAAGAATACTAAGGTACTGTAACGTGATTTGCCTTACCTATCATGCACTAACAATTGACCCGAAATAGTTGCACGGTCTTCTGAAGATGGAAAATCATCCGACTGAACAAAGTTATAGGGCCAACTTTCCACTTCAATCAACATCTAAGGTTCAAACATCCAATTAAGTGTTAATTAATATATACAATTCTGTCACTTTTCTACGGTTCCTCTTGATTAATTAATATCTCACATTGGTTTTTATTATTATAATATTTTATTGAATATAACAAAGAAACCTGTTGTTTGGCATCTTCCCAAAGTAGCATGGGATCATCTTCAGCTGAAAAAGAGTTGAGATACACACAAACCGGACCAAAAACTTTTTTCCATGGCTTCCCATCCCGGTATTGGGTATCCAAGTCCTTGCCAGTGTAATGGGTACTCGTAAACATCTGCGCATATATATAGAGAAATGAAACCTAACTGTTATGGTATTGATATAATGATAGATAGATAAGTCTTTCTTTTTTTCTTTCTTAAGCGTAAAATTATTAAATTATCATACAAAGAAGACGGCTTACAGAGAGCGTAGCGGGGCCCACATGGGAGGTGAGATCTTGCTTAGTGGGCCCACCTGCACGAAACTCATCGCTAGGTGTTATCATCCAAAATCCTACAAGTGAGTCCACTGATATCCAACCATGCACTCGATTCTCTTTATTTTCACTTGAATATTGGTACTTGTCATCCACCTGCGGTCATTCATAACCCCACTCTACCGAATCAATCCACTTTTCTTACTATATCACTTACCCATTCATATATTTTTCCTGTCATTTTTAATACTTCACCACAGAATTTCTCTCTTTTTTATTTTTTGGTGATAGCAGAATCTCTATTAATTACAAATTAAATTATGGAATTATTTTTACAAAAAAAAAAAATCTTTTATTAAGAAGTTCTACACTTATAAAAAAAATGAAGATAGTAACATTTATTAAATTAATCACTAAAAATCCTTTTTTATTTATTTGTTTCATCCAATGCAGATTTGAACTGCATATTTTTCCATAAATTTGAATTGATATAGTTGATTCTAATATGAAGTAAAAAGCAACATTAATATAAAAATATATAGTATAATTAAAGAGGTACCTCTCCTCTAATTTGTTGGTTGGTTGAGTTAGTCCATAGAACAGCTTCAGGGTAGGCAAGACGCTGGCCATTGCTTCTATCTTTAGGCCCAGGCATGATCCTTTGTCTATCATCTGATAATGCCATTAAGTGAAACCTGACCATTGACTTTTCGTGCGGCCATTAGTACGTACTCTACCACCAATGATAAGTAATAATTAACTACTCTCTCTGTTTTTTGACCTTTACAAAATTTATTTTCTCTTTAAGATCTGTTAATTTGTTTACGTATATGCAAAGTCAAGTTTTGATGAGCTGTCCTTTAAAATTTAATTAATACTTTACTATTTATTTCTAAAGTAACTAGTAACTACGAAATCTAATAATGTTTTTTTTTTTAAAAAAAAAAAGAAATTAATGCATTTATTTGGTTTGTCTAATTTACATTTCACCGTGTAGCTTGAAAACGATCCTAATTTGATCCATGTCAACATCAGGCCATCCTTCTAAGCGTTCTAGTATTGCATAAATGTAGATTGTTGAGCTCCCACGCCTCAGTATATACCTGCAAATTTGACTTATTGAAAATAATAACATCCATGAAGCTATAAACACCAAAAAGAAAAAAAATTATATATATATATATAGTTCCAGATTGTAAATTGGAGAAATTTAATTACCTCTTGTCTACATTTAGAGGGGCTGTAGAGTTACCATTTATGGAAGCATTCCATGTTCTGGTAAATGAAACTTCCACTTGGTTTTCATCTTCCATTATGACACTAAAATTTGTTCCTTTCAACCTGTATATAGTTAAGAGTACTGCATACTCTCAGTGTCTGATTTAATTCATTAATTTGGAATCAATCAATTTTTCGCATTCACTAATATTAGTTGATTAATTAATTAATTAGTGAAAATTTAATAAGATAAAGTGTTACTTTCAGCTGTATATATATATATAGCTTGCTGCCTATATATTTCCTGCATATATAGCAAAGAGGAAGTTGTTTTAATTACCTGTCATAAGCATTACGAGTTCCTGGCCTGTTCCACACGATATCCCAATATCTAATTATAAATGTATTGATCGGAAATATGGAATTAGTATCGCATAATTAATCGGCATTAATTAATTTTTTGTCCATCAACAATCATTCTTAAAAACAAAAATCCTTACAAGGAATTATATATACATACCCTCGATTACTTTCTCGATTACGGGTCTCAAGTACATTATCAATTCCATTATATTGTATTCCTGCGATGTCTCCTGTTGGATTCGATAAGGTGACTTTCACTTGGCCATTATCTATCACCATCTGAAAGATAATTTACTCATCATTTATTTTTATAATTCTTCAAAATTATTATTATATTAGGAGTTTATAAATTTTATTTAAAAAAAAATGAAATATTCTGAAAAGTAAAATTATGTATGGATATATAGTGGATCATCTTCAAAAAAGAAAAAAAAAAGGAATGGATAGTGGATCGATATCGAATTACGTACTCTGTGCTGTTGCTCCCAATATAGCCGAACCCCAGAAGATGAGCAATAATCAGTCGCTGAAATTTCCTTGCTGTCATGAATTGCATGCAATTGTGTCATTTATGAGAAATATCCATTTGCTTGTTGCTTAATTTTAGAAAGAGATTTTTTCAATTATTTTAGTCTTTAACTAATGTGATTTTTTTTCTCAATTTAATAAAAATTATTGCTTATAAAAAAAAAAAGGAAGAAATATCCAACCACTTGCATTTTGTTCATTAAATGTCGAATATGGAAGTTCATCTATTAACCAATTAATTTTCATAGTGAATTTCATTTAGTAAACTATTTCTTCCAAATATATTTTAAAAGAAATATGAAGGAAGCTGGTATGCTTAAGAGAGTTGACTAGAAAAATTAATGAATTTTGGTAGTCAAGAACTCTATCGTCGTCTATAAATTAATATAATCATTAAATGATAAACACATATATTATATTTATTTCAATTAGTAAAAATAAAATAATTAAATACAAATCAATATGTTATTAAATTAATCTATATATAATATAGTAAACTTTAGTTTACCTAAGAATATTTATCACTTGAGTGATTTATATTTTCACTGCTTTGTTTTTGAAGTTATTTGAATTAAGGCTGGAGTCAGCTTTATTTTAATAATTAATAACGTTCAAATTTAGGTAAGTGGAAAGTGGTACAGGTTTAAACAAGATACAGTTACACATCATTCTCTCTAACTATGCGATTATATATAACAAATATATTAAACTTTTTTTTAGTATATAAAGATGAATTTTGCTCACAAAAACAATAAAAAATTAACGAAAATAAAAAATATAATTGTTATGAGATTTCTAATTAAGAAAATAAATTATACATATGTAGCGACAAATATTAAAATTTTGTGCAGTGGATCTAGTTCCAATTGTTAAAAATAATGAATTTCGTATCAATACTTAGAATAGCTTCTAAAAAAATAGAGTCCAATGACTATTCTTTTCCATGTGGATCCACCCATGTACATCAGGGATGGATTTAGCATGGTAGCCCCTAAAATATTTTCAAATATCTGTTTTAGTCCTTAAATTTTTTTTTATATATTTAGAAAAGTCAAATTTAGTTTTATATATTTTATATAGTAAATTATTAAAAAATACAAAGAGAGTGATTACTTTTTGGTTATTTTATTTTCTTGTTTCTACTTTTTTTTTTATCTCAAATATTTATTTTTATTCATTCACCTGTTTTCTTACTTTACTTCTTTCTACATTAAATCCATAACTTTTTATTTTTGCTCATTTTTCGTCTAGTTTTGTAAAAAGATAAATGATGAACTATGAGTGAATTATACCGACGGTATCCCAATTATATAAATTGTAACAATTCAGCATTTCAAAAATTATTTTAGTTATAAAATAAAAGTTGAGATAATTTTATATTACAAATAATTTTTGAAGTACTGAATTATTACGATTTGTATAGTTAAGACACCGTCGGTATAATTCACCCGATGAATCATAAGCAATGAAAAAGACAAAGCTTGTTAAATAAAAATCCTATCTCTTATCACTTGTAAGTTTAGTTTTCAAATTATAACCATATTTTCATTTTTATGCATTTTTCAATTATCTTAATTATGATAGTTGTTTAGATTTTATGGTATTATTGGTTTTCAAATTTCTTAAATTAACAATATATATTTTTTGGTGTTTGGACTAATAATGATATTTAGCTTTTAATTTTAATTTATTTTCTCAAATTTAGTACTTTATTTTTAATTGTGAAATTAGTACTATATTTTAATGAAATGAAATTGAAAATACATATTTTTTAATGTTTGGTTATTTATAAACTAATAACATTATTATTTATTAGTATGTCAAATATAAATATTTTATTACTTGAAAATTAATATTTGACACTTAATTTAGTTTATTTTCTCAAATTTAGTTTTTTTAATTTTAATTATGAAATTGATATTATTTTATGAAGTAAAATTAATTTTAATCTCGAATAGTAGAATACTTCTCTTAATAATATTTCATGATTATATTAGTAACTTATTTGTTTTCTCTTATGTTGTTTTTCTTTTATAATATCAATAAAAAGTTTTTTCAATATAGTATGATTTTGAAATTTATAAGATATATATTTTTTTGTTTGAAAGCCTTGTATTACTTCCTGATGTATGTAATTCATTACAAAATTACTTGTATTTTCTATACATCGATTGTTTTTATATAATTTTTAATTTATTATTTATTAAATTAAAATTGCCTACATATGACAAAATCAACTAAAAACAAAAATAGAAGATGATGACAAACATGAAGTATAGATACAAATGTATACATTACATACCCAGATGAAGCAGTGAAAAAGAAGAAGACGATCATCAACCAAACAACCATTGCGATCAAGCCAGATACAGAACCTAGCTAGTCAATGAATATCATTCGATAAATCATCATGCAAGAAACAAATAATTATGCCAACAAGAATCCTTAATAACAAAAATGTTCTAACTAATGCAGCAAGAAGGAAAAAAAAAGAAAAAAAGAACATACGTACCTATTGCTTTATCTCTATATAAATATCAAGATTCAATAACCAGAGATATTAATTGCAATGTTTAAGCGGAGGAAGAACTGGCTTTAGTCCTCTTCAAAAACAACAATTATCATAATTACTTTGAAAATGAAAAATGAAATTGATTCTTTTATATATTTATATAGTTTTATTGTTAAGGAAAAAATGTCACATCAAGAAGGTGGTACTTGCTGTAGCCTGCATATATGTAGGTGGGCTCTCCTAAATCTAGACAGTGGTATGTGCTCTGTCTTAGGTGCAAATATTATGATTGGAAAAGACAAACAAATTAATATTACGTGATTCTGAAACTACAATTTCCAGTTCCACGGCTTCTTTTTTTGAATATATATATATATATATATATATATATATATACTTTCATCATATGTTATTGACCTTTATTATTATTATTATTATTATTATTATTATTATTATTATTGTAAAAGAATGAATTACTCTATGTTTGATGAAGAACATGTAGAAGAATATATAGCTCAGAGAAAACTAGCTTATCTATATAATTACATTTGAATAATATTGATCTGTATATATCAGAATAAATATTTTAAAAAAAGACTATCTTTATCCCTTAACACTCCCCGTCAAGCTGATGGTGGTCGAAGAGTTAACTGATGTTTGTCCCTGTGTTTTAGAAATTACTGTATGGGCAATGGTTTGGTGAAGAGATCAGCAACTTAGTCAGTCATAGTGATAAATTGTATCTGAAGTTGACGAGATGCCACCTGTTCACGCACAAAGTAGTAGTTAAGTTTTATATGTTTTGTTCGAGCTTGGAGAACAGGGTTTGAGGACAAGTAGATAGCGTCGACATTGTCACACCATAGCATAATAGTTGTTGGTAAAGAAATATGCAGCTCATGTAAGAGAGAATGCAATCACATGACTTTAGCAGTATCATTGGCAATTGCTTTATACTCGCTTTCGGTGGATGGGCGTGCTATGGTAGGCTTCTTTGCTAACCATGAAACTAAATTGTTACCAAGATAGATGGCATATCCACTTGTCGATCAATGATCGTCTGGACAACTTCCCTAATCACTATCAGCCTAGCATTGTAGTGTTATTTGCTGGGATGGTGAAAATAATAGTAAAAGATCGATGGTGTTCTTCAGATAGCGTAGGACATACTTAACTGCTTGCCAGTGAGTCTCGATAGAGGAGTGCATAAATTAGCAAAGATTGTTGACAGAGAAGGCAATATCAGGTCTGGTAATAGTGACATATTAGAGAGATCCTACAATTTGACGGTATACTTAACCACTAGATAAATATTGTCCTGCATTTTTTTGATAAGATTGGGGTTGTACAATGGGTGTGTTGCACAGCTTAGAACCACTCATATGTGTTTTCTCCAATAAGTCAATGATATATTTTTGCTGGGAAAGCAAGGTGCCATTCTGAGTTCTCACAACTTCAATTCTAAGAAAGTAACTTAGGGGGCCTAAATCTTTGATTGGAAATTTTGCTTGTAGAGTGGTGATGATATTATCAACTTCTTTGGAGTAAGAACCTATAATGACAATATCATTAACATAAACCAAGATAAAAGATTTGTTAGTTCCAGTGATTTTAATAAATAACGTGCTATCTTATTTGGAATTATGTAATCCCATTTTTGATAAAAAGGTGGCCAATCGGGTGAACCAAGCCCGGAAGGCTTGTTTCAATCCATATAATGATTGATGAAGTTTACAAACATGATGAAGTCTTTCTTTGTCTATGAATCCAGGGGTTTGAACCATGTAAACCTCTTATGAGATTGAACCATGTAGGAAGGCAATTGAGACATTAATTTACAGCAAAGACCAATAGTTAGACACAGCCAGAGCCAAGATAACTCTAATTGTTATGGCACGAGTGACTGGGCTATATGTCTTAGAGTAATCAAGTCATGGTTTTTGGTTGTATCCCTTAGCTATGAGGTGAGCTTTGTACCATTCAATGGTTCCATTAGGTCGACGCTTAACGTGGAAGACCTATTTGTTGCCAATGATATGTCTTATTAGCTGGGCAGGGCACAAGTGTCCATGAATAATTACTGAGCAATGCATTTATTTCTTGTTGCATCGCATATTGCCACTCAGGATATGGCTTAGCCTGAAGATAAGTAGAGGGTTCGGAGATGAGGTAATCGATTTTAGGAATATGTAAAGGATGTTTGGTTGTGAGGTGGGTTTTGCATTTATTGAGGGTGTTGTGGCATAGTTGCATGGCATGGTTTCGTTTAAGTGGGTGGGAGGTGGTATTTTGTGTGGGATATTTTTGTAAATCAATGACAAGTGGAATTGTTGGTATTTTAGATAAGGGTTGAGATGAATGTGAAGTTAAAGATTTAGAGGGGTTATGATTTAGTGGTTGATAAGGTGGAGAATTTAAATGTTAGTTAGTATCTATGAAGTTTGTAGGTGATGGAATAGAGTTTGGATTAAGTGGTGTGGATAAGGTAGAGTTTGTTAGAGATAATGGAGATAGAGGTTGAGTAAAAATTTGAGAGTGAGGAATGATACCTGTGGGACCAAGGTCCAAATTTGGAGAACTTGACACAATTGATAACCAAAAAGAAGTAGAATATGATGGAGGGACACCTGTACATGAAGAAGACATATGGAAAGGAAAAAGTTTTTCATTGAGGTGAGTAAATTGAGAAATATAAATCCTACTTGAAGATGGATCAAGTCAATTGTAACCATAGTGACCTTTTGCTAATCCCAAGTTAACACATTGTTGAGAACGAAAATTAAACTTATAGGTATGGTATGGACGAAGCAAATGGTATACATAGCATCTAAAATTCTTAAAATCTTCATATTTTGGGTGGTAACCATAAATTTTGTGAAATGGAGAAGTATTTTTTAGTACTGGACTGAGCATTGAATTAATTAAGCGCATAGTATGATCAAATGCTAAGGACCAAAATTTGAGAGGTACTTTCAAGTGAGCTAAGAGAGTGAGGCCTGTGTCAACAACATGTCGGATTTTACGTTCGGCAATATCGTTTTGTTTATGGGAATGGGGATAAGCTATACAGTGGATAATCCCATGAGAATTAAGAAAAGTATTTAATGTACGGTATTCACCACCCTAGTCACTATGTAAGGAAGTGTTTAATTTACGGTATTCACCACCCTAGTCACTGTGTAAGGCTTTGATTTTAGTGTTAACTTATCGCTCAACAAATATATTAAATTGGATAAAAATTGAATATAAGTCACTACGATTTTTCATGCAGAATAACTAAGAGAATCAAGTATACTCATCAACGAAAATTCTAAAATAATGAAAGTTATTAGAAGAATTCAAAGGGGCTGGTCCCCATACATCATAATAGAGAATATCAAATGGATGCTGACTTCTATGTGTAACGCTAGCCAAAGGGAATTTACTTAACTTTCCTAAACGACAAGAAGCACAATCAATTGGGAAATATTTTTTCGTTTTTGACATGGTAACTAAAAATCATGGACTATTTCAGAGACTATTTTTATTTGAGGATGCCCAAATTGAGCATGCCATTTATGAATTGAAGGAGCTTCTGTGTTCATTGTTGTTGGAGGCATGTCAATTATGTAAAGTCCGCCTCTATTCGGCCGTTGGAGCACGATACTCTTGGTGACCTGATCTTTGATAAAAAAAAATGGTTAGGATGAAACTCAAAATAACATGAGTTATCTTGGGTAAATTTATGAATAGAAAATGAAGATTTGGTGAGATATAGGACATGTAAAATATTTTTTAATTTTAAAGATGCATTGGAGGAGGGAATAGAAGAGGAACCTATGTGAGAAATTGACAACCTTGACCATTTACAATGTGAACCTAATCAGGACCCTTATATTCTTGGCTAGTAGAGAGGGAAGAAAGGTCTGGGGTCATATGGTGGGTTGCACTAGTGTCGAGGAACCATGATATTGAACCTTGAAGGGTATTTCTATCATTTTGATGATTACAAATAATTATGCAATGAGATTTAATCATTTCAAGTGTTTAAGTCTTAAATAGGTCAATTATAATCTTTAAAGAGTTTTGAAAATCAATATTGGATAAAAAACAACTTGAAACGGAAGGGTTCACCATTAGGTGTCATGACCATGAAGGTGTTTGTCATGACTATGAAGACTATGCTTCACCACCAGGCTTTATGATCATGAAGAATTATGTCATGACCGAGAAAGACCTTGTGATGATTGTGAAAAATTACTTCATAATAGCGAAAAATGTGCCAAAATGGTTTAGTGGCCTTCACAACCAGCCTTTACCACCATGCCAAGTGTCACGGTCGTGAAAGGCACCCTTTATGACCGTGCAAGAATGTTTCATGACCATGACAGTCAAGCGGAAAACTTATTTTCAAGTGCCAAAATGTTTCATGACCGTGTCAAAATGATTTATGATCGTGAATCTAGGCATATACATCATTAATGAGGTAGCTTAATGGGCATAAATGTATTCCCAATGGCTACAATACTCAAAGAGAGTATAAATACTTCATATTTATGATAGTATGAAAAAAAAAAAGAACATTTGATTAAGTGCATATTACTTCAAATCATCATTGTGAATTAATTTTTCAAGCTATCTCTCTTTCTCTCACTTACTTCAAACTTTGTATTCTTCAAGAACTCGAGCGTTCTTGAGTTCTTTAGGTTGTTGAGTGTTTTCTTTCTTGCAATCTCAACAACTCAATAGTGAGATTGAGTGTATTGGGATGATGATTGAAATATTTGTAAGCGTTTGAGTGTGAACCTTGGGTTAAAATACTTGGGTAGTTTGTTTAAACTTGTAAGGGTTTAATCTAATACTTAAAGTAAATTGTTAGTGGATTGAAACTCTCAACTAAGGTTGGGGAGATGAGTAGGCTAATAGAGCCGAACCTCTATAAATCCTTAAGTTCTCTTGCTCTTTCTTGTTCAATTTTTTAATCTTCTTTTCCATTCAAAATTACCAATTCATCCCCTCTCTCCCTCTTGGTGCTTGTGGTATTTCACATGGGGCATAAGGAAATGAAGTGGGAGACGACTGATGGTAATAAGTAGGATAAGTGTGAGGTTTAGTATTGTTTAAAGATAGTGAATTGGAGTACATGTGGTTAGCTTGAAGGGCAGTGAAGGTATTGGGATGCAGATAGCATTTGTCGCATTGGGCAGTAGTATGGTTTCGGATTCCACAAATTAGGCAATGGTTGGTGTGGTTGTTTGATCGATTTAAGGTTAGGGACTGGTTAGTACGGGTGTAGTTTTGTGGTTGGGTAGCAGAGATAACAACATGGACTTGTGGAATATCATGTACACTTTTTAGTAATATTTCATGAGCAACTAGCTGCCACAGAGTTCATAGAACGGGCCTGGTTCAGTGCGCAGGTTTAAAGCAGTGATAATGGGGTGAAATTTGTTACCAATATTGCTATAAACAATTGCATTGAATTCAGCGGCATCAAGGGGACGTCCAGTTGCACTAAGCTCGTCTGCTAATGCTTTTGCACGTTGTAGGTAGTGAGAAACCGGCATGTCATGTCTTTTTAACTCTTGTAAATCAATATGAAGTTGGAGCAGCCTATTTTAGGACATAACCAAAAGCCTGACTTAAAGCTGACTAGACTTGGAAGGAGGATGTTAAGCCAATTACATATGAATATGCCTCTTCGGAAACAGAAGATAAGAGCCAAGTCATAAGTAATTGATTTTTGGTGAACCAGTTATAGTAGTCAGGATTAGGAATTGTTTTAGCTGGTTTTGATGGGTTGGTTATTTCTTTTGGTGGAGCTAAATTGCTTCCATCGATGAATTCCATGAGATTTTGATAATTTAGCAAAGGAAGAAATTGAGTTTTCCAAGCTAAATAATTTTTGAGTGCAAGTTTTATGGCAATAGTATGGTAGGCCATAGATCGGACGATGAAATGTTGGTAACAGTAGTGAGAGTGGTGGTGATTAAAGTACTATTGCTGTTTGTAAAGGAATGAAAATAAGAAGAGTATTTTTATGATTTATTACTCTATATTTGATGAAGAACGTGTACATATATCAGAACAAATATTTAAAAAGAGATTATCTTTATCCCTTAACAATTATTATTATTAATGAAAAGTTTATTTTCACTAAAAAAACCTTTTCTGACAATGGTGCATTTTCTCATTTTCCGAATAAAAAAAGAAACATAAAAGAATAAAATATCATTTTTGTTACGATATATATGGCTGTGGTATTTTAATTGTCGATTTTCTAATACATATGGAGCCAATTTAATTAATGCTAAAGGTGAAGACATTTCTGCTAAAATTTAACACTTTAAACTGGTATCTGATTAAGATATTCTTAAGATACTTTTTTTTTTTTTGCTTAAAAAACTATGTTTTTAACAAAAATTGCATTTCTAGCTAGCTGTATAAGCCGATGAATTAATTAATTTGATAGAAATTTATTGGGAACCGAAAATGAAAAAAAAAAAAGTTAACCATTCATCTTTTTGGCTGATCAAAGTTATTGATTAATATTTCGCAAGCTTTTTTTCTTCTTTTTTTTTTTTTCAGTGTATTGAGCAGTATATTCATATTTATTATATTTATATGGGCAAATTGAGTTTAATAATTATGAATTTATGATAACATTAAAATGATTTAAGTCAAAATGAAGCAATAAATAGCACCACGATTATAAATCCTTTTTTTTATCCCTTAAACTCTCTAATAAGAGATTCTCTTCAATATTCTCCCGCAATTGTAACTAGACTTAGCCTAATTATTAATTGCTAATTAACCCTTTATTTTATTATTTTATCTGTATGGACTTTTTTCATTTCTTGAGCCACATACTTTCTAAATCTTTGATTGGACGTTTTCATTATTTGGACCTCATATTTCTCATGGCTATGTTATCATCTTAATGAAAATTGTATGAGTAGAGAAAATTAAGCTTAATAATTATGGATTTATTATTACTTTAAAATGATTTAAATTAATATGAATTTAGTACGATTATAATTGTTTTTTTTTATTCTCATGAACTTCAAAATGTTCACCTTTGTGGTGCATTTCAAATAAAATTAATCCCTGATATCCTTTTGTGTAAAATTCTATTTCAGCCTAAACATGTCGCAATTTCAAATATTGACGATGAAGCAAATATGTTGGACCAGTTTTTTGGCTCACCAAAGCTACCCTAATTGAGGTGTGTGCCCAACTATAAATGGAATTTTTTTTTTCTATTTATGCTGCTAGGTTTCAGTATAAATACCCTGCAATTTTAACTCGTGTTATTGTGATTAAAAAAGTAAAGGATGAAAAAATTCCATGCAGAGAAGAGCGATTGAAAGAGAGTCAGTCTTGTTTCCACTGAAGAGAATGTTATCGCTTCCCTATTGTGAGATTTGTAAGTTTGAACGTACAATTTCCTTGATAGCAAAATATATAGAATTCTGAATTCCCTACAGTATGTGCCTTCATGTTTTTGTTTTATAGTGCGCAATCCAAAAGTTTCGGCTTCGATTAAGATTCCAGCGGGGCAAAGTCAACTCCATCAGATGTACAGCTAATCAAATGGCTTCGCTTAATTGTAGACATGAATGTTATATATATATATATATATATATATATATAACTGACTTCAACTGGTCATATATTAATTAATCTCCATTATGCCATTGACAGATTTCAAATTTGAGACATATTTGATATAAATAATATTAATGACAGATAGATAGCTTCTTTAAACATAATTTGGAAATGAAGTAAATGCTGTTAATGTGGTCATCATTATATATCATGGAAAAGGTTGACAGTACAGCCGTGCCGGCCAGACCTAGAATTTTTTGTATTTATAGTGGTAATGATATGATTCCCATTGACTCTCTAGAATCAACCAATGCATATATAAATATTAGAAAGACTAACACAAACTTGTCCAGGCTTATTTTAGAGCCGATTCTATCATAAATGTTCAGCTGACTGTTAACGTTGCATTTTCTCCATTGCTATGGCCATCTCTTTCTCTGATTCCTTTACTTTAACTTTCCTCCTGCTGATTCACTAAATTTCAAAATAACTCGATTCAATAATGATGCAACAAACATTCAGTATCAGGGTGATGCATTGGCTTCCGTTGGAGCTGTTGAATTAATCAACAGGTTTACTTACACATGCCGGGTTGGGTGGGTCACTTATGGTGATTCTGTGCCATTCTGGGATTCTAGTTCAGGAAAGACTTCAGATTTCTCAACTCATTTCTCCTTTATTATTGATACCCAAAATAGTTCCAAATATGGGCATGGGCTTGCATTCTTCATGGCTCCTGTTGGATTTCAAATCCCTCTAAATTCTACTGGTGAGTTCTTAGGCTTATTTAATACTTCAACCAGTATTCTTCTCTCAACCAAATTGTTGCAGTGGAATTTGATTCTTTCTCAAATCCTGAATGGGATCCTCCTTTTGAGCATGTGGGGATCGACAACAACTCTATTACTTCAGCTGTGTACACTCCCTGGAATGCTAGCATTCACAGTGGAGATACTGCTGGTGCATGGATCACCTACAATGCTACCAGTAAAAATTTTAGTGCATTTTGGAGCTATAAAACCACCTCGAATCCTGGTGAGAATTCCAGTTTATGGTACATAATTGATCTTGCCAAAGTTTTGCCTGAGGAGATCACCATTGGTTTCTCTGCTGCAACTGGTCAGAATGGAGAGCGGCATATTCTTCAGTCCTGAGAATTCAATTCAAGTTTAGATATTGAGAACGAATGAAAACAAGTCAAAGAATACGAAAATAATAGTTGGTGTTACAATTATGGGTGGAATTATCCTTGTAACCTTAGTGGTGATCATCGTATCATGGAGGAGAAGAAAGCATATAAGAAAGAGAGAAGCAGATGCAGCAGCCAGTATCAATTTCATTAATGAGGACCTTGAAAGAGGAGCCGGACCGAGAAGATTTTCTTATCAAGACCTTGTTTCTGCGACCAACAGCTTTTGTGCGGAAAGAAAGCTAGGTGAAGGAGGGTTTGGTGCTGTTTACAAAGGGTACCTGAAAGATTTAGATGTAACAATGGCTGTGAAGAAATTCTGGAGAGGGTCTAAACAAGGTAAGAAGGAGTACATAACTGAGGTGAAAACAATTAGCCAACTGAGGCACAGAAATCTGGTGCAGCTCATTGGCTGGTGTCATGATGAGGGTGAGTTCTTACATGTGTATGAATTCATGCCCAATAGAAGCCTTGATTCTCACCTGTTTGGCAAGAGATCAAGTCCTCTCACATGGGCAGTAAGGTACAAAATATGTCTTGGGCTGGCCTCAGCATTGTTGTATCTTCACGAGGAATGTGAGCAGTGTGTGGTGCACATAGATGTGAAATCAAGCAATGTAATGTTGGACTCCAATTTTAATGTGAAGCTTGGGGACTTCGGATTAGCTCGGATTATGGACCATGAGCTAGGTCCCCACACAACAGGGCTAGCAGGAACTTTAGGCTATTTGGCTCCGTAATGTATAAGCAGCGGAAGGACTAGTAAAGATTCAGATGTATACAGTTTTGGAGTTGTTGCCCTTGAAATTGCTAGTGGAAGAAAGGCAACTGATCCCATTGAGCAAAGACAAGGATTAGGTTTGGTCGAATGGATTTGGGATCTTCATGGAAGTGGAAAACTTCTAGCAGGTGTTGACAGGAGGATCCATGTGGAAACTAATGAGAAACAATTAGAACGTTTGATGATTGTTGGATTATGGTGTGCTCATCCTGATTCCAGTGCTAGGCCATCACTTAGACATGCTATTCAAGTTTTAAATTTCGAGGCTGAAATCCCTCAATTGCCTGCTAAGATCCCTGTTCCTATGTTTTATGTGCCTATGCCATCATTTTCTTCTCAGGAACCTTCCATCACTAATTCCAGCCTTGCAGTGGGTCGTTGAGTTATTAATCATGTCTCTTATGTGGCGCTGTTTTACCTTTTCTTTTTCATGTTCATTGTGCTAATTATCGGTGTTCCGTACTCCGATTATTTTGGTGGGTTGAAAATGACTTCCGTCGATTTTGGGCCCATCGCACATTGTTGTTTGAAATAATTACGCAAACTGATTCATTTTGAAAACAAATTACCACTATATGTTTCCTTTATTTTTTCTGACCAAAAGATCACTGTCCATTTCGAAAATGAACAAATTTCAACTCATTTCTTTTCCTCTTTTTAATATTTCATTTTTTTTTTTTAAAATTGTTTATTTTTCCTCAAAATCCTCATTCTGTTGATTCAGTTTGTGCCTCAAAATACCTATCTCTCTATCCTTCTTTCTCGTCTCTTTCTCAACAATCTCTCTTTTGTTCAATCCGATTTTCCTCATCTATCACGCCCTTCTCTCTACTCTCTCCCTATCCACAGGTTCGTTTCCTTGTTTTCCTCTTTTACTCCGTTTCTGTTTGTGTATTTATATGTGTATAGATCAAATTCGGATTCATTTGGAATCGCCTACTTATGGAATTATGATAGGGACTAGAATTTGTGCTCGGGATTGTGAATTGTGGATTCGTGATAATTTTCTCACTCTTTATGGATCTTTGATTGATTTTGTTGATAGAATTATTTTGATTGATTTCCTTTTTCTTTTTTCTTCTTTGTGCATAGGGTTTTTCAATGCCAAATGGGTGGAGAAAAGCTTCAATGAAAAAGCCAAAATCATATACAATGAATGAATTAAGTAGAAAAAAATTTGCATTATTTTTTTATTCAAACGTCAATCTACAATATGGTTCACTTATACTTTTTTTTTTTTTTAACATCTTATATTTTTTATATCACTTATACTTATATTATGTTATCATTTATTGCAAGAGAATAAGACAGAATATTATTTACAATAAGGGATAATTTTTTTTATCATATAACATTATTACTATGTAACATTTAATAATTTAGCAAAGCATTACAGTTTGACTATATACATAATATATATATTATATCACTGTATATTAACTATATTATACGTATGGATACATACAGTCCAAACATAAAATACATATCCCTATACATATGTAAAATGTAAGGAGAGAGATTGGTGAGATTCAACCGGTGACCTATGATCCATATCTTCTATATAGTATGCAGCTCCAAAATGAGCTAATTACTCGGCTCTTCCTAAAAAATAATGCAATTTGATGAGTTGCAACTCAATGAAAATAATCATTAAAATCTTTCTAAAGTACCTAGCAATTCACAATCATGAGTAATAATTTCTATTCATATGCATTTTACATGTTATTCTATTTATCAATATAATATGAATATAAATAATATTAAATCATACAACATTTTATTTGCTTATACTTATGTCATTCTCTTTTTATTGTGACCGGACTAAACAGACACTGTCCCGATTTTCATGTAAATATTTGCATTTGCTAATTAGGTTGATCATTTGTAACATTTGCACATTTGTTAGGCCATAGACCTTTTCTTTTGCTTTTAAACATTTGTTTGTGCCATATACCTCTTATTTTGTTTTATAATGTCATTTAGCTAGTCACAACGCCTTTTACATCCATATGCATATGCATTTGCAACAATTATTACTTCACATTTGCATTTATATCACATTTGCATATTCAATCATCAATCACTTCATGTAAGAAAAACCTATAACACAACCATGCATTTAAGTCAGTCATCACCTTTTGATATCATATCCATATCATAATAATCATGTAATTCATATAGATGCAAGTTAAGTCATGTTGTACATAGTACGCAACAAACATACGTACCAAAGAAATCATTTGATAATTAAACTCACATTTTCTTTTGATATTGAGCCTCTAACTTATTGTCTTTCACTTTTTTGGGGGTCTCCAATATAATGTGAGCCTAATTGAATGTATACTTGGTCAATTGGTAGCTAAATAAACTTAGTGAAACTTAAACAAATTGAAATATGCATAATATGAACCACTAACTAGGTTTTGGTATTATGGTAGTGTGACCTTCATATGTTCAGTAGCTTATAACTTTTTCTATATTAGTCCAATTTATATTATTATTATTTCTAATTAAAGCTAACATGTAGTTCTATAACATATCTAAATTTTAGAACGATTGGACCATTTTAGAATTTTTGATGCAATTTATATGCATGTTTTATTTTCTGCCCTTAGACAGTTTTGTGACACCAATTTTACTTTTTCATATCTTATAACGTGTAAGTTATATTTTCTTGAAACTTTGCATACACTTATATATGTTAAAATGAAACATTTTTCATGGACAACTTTCATCTATACTACCTCTAAAGTCCTCATTTGGTAGTGTACTTTTAACTGGTCAGAAACAAGATTGACATCCGGACCAATATGATTTCTAAAGGCTATATCTTATAACATATTGAGGTAATATTTATACTAAATTTTAGCTAATATATATACCTATAACTTTTAGTTTTACAAATTATGTCTATAAAAAGCTCAAAATCAGCAAACAACTGACTAGACCTGCATAGGACACTAAGCAGGTAGTTCAAATATAGAACCAACACGACTCTCTTGGCCATAACTCAACATCCGCCCATAATATGGTCCGAAAATTTAGTATACAATTAGATAACACAAATATATACAACTTTCATGTTTTAAGTTTCCTCAATTTCTGAGTTTATCATATAAAAAAATGATCAAAACTATAAATAATTCATTTAGATTCTATAATTGAACCAATCAGAGTTGTATGTCAATATCTTTTTATATACACCAAATCATGAAAAACTATTTACATATCCATAAACCTAAGACATGAAACTACAAGTTTGATTTTGTGTTTCTCCAAAATCAGTTTCTATCATGAAGAAAATGAAGCACCAATATACTGTCCCAAAACAGAATCCAACTACATCACTTGCATTAAAAAGATCACCATCTTCTATCCTTAATAAAAAAAATTAGCAAAATAAGAAGAATACATGAATTACTTGTGATCATAAGGTCTGAATATGGATGGAATTTGAGAAAAAAATTGAAGAAAAACGAAGAGAAGGAGGAAATGTTGGCTGATATTGGGATAAAGCAGTAGCCTTGTTTTTTGCACAACCAACCAAGGCAAATTGTCTCATTCTAATTTTTTTTTTTAACTTTTCTTATTAATAATTAATTTAATTATTTATTCATTTATTTAATATTTATTTATCATTAGTATCATTATTATTTTCTCTACATATTTATATGTACCTAGTCAATCTCAAAAATGATATTTAGTCAAATAGTCTAATTTAAACTAATCCAACTATATCAAATTCTATTTATTTTGATTTAATCATTTTATGTTATTTAATTCCTAATACATTATCACTCTTATTTAATTTATGACTTGACACGTACGACACACTCTTATTGTGATAAATCAATCCATGAAAAGTCTACTTTGTGAACACATTCACGCTAAAATCCATATGTATGCATATGTTTCATGTGAATGACATTTATAAAATGAACATATTCAAATGAAATGCATGTATGGAGAGTTGAAGATGTTACATTTTTGCTACTTTTTCTTTTTACTTTCTTATGAATATTAAGTAGAATTTTGGATAGTTGTAATGTCCAGCTTGTTTTGTTGAGTTTTTTTTTCCTGGTTGAATTTAATTTTACTATTTTCTTATTCAATACAAAAAGGAAGATGAGGAGGTTGCTGGAGTCTCTACTTGTGTTTTGGTTCTCATAAAAATAGCAAGTGAATTGTCCATATAACTATAGTGTTACAAAATTTGGTCTCATCATTAAAAATAAATTAAATTTGTACAAGATTTCGTTACATATAATACCAATATAACCTACATATAACAAATATATAACTTGGTTTGTATGGTAGAAACAAAATGCAATATATATGCAAGAATTCGTATCATATACCACAATATAACTTTAGATAACCTACATATAGCATATAAATAATATTGCTACTATTTGGTAGTTATAATAACAACACATTTCTTTATTTTCTTCATACTCATTCCACCGATATTTAAATATGTTATATCTTTGAAAAAATATTGTATTCCTCAACATTAAATTGGTACATGATTAAAGATTTAACATATTGTGGTATGAAGATACGTAACACCCAATGCTCAATAGCCAAGATTTACCATATTCCTCATCCCAGGGCCTGAGGTGAGGGATTGGGGACGGCGATATGTAACGCCCAATGCCCAATAGCCAAGATGGAGTGTGGCACTCGATCCCACAT
>CATIWF010019598.1:0-27417 GCA_949630135.1 Balakata baccata | reverse complement strand
TAAATCATGTAAACATTTCATTTGCTTATGCTTTGTTATTTTCTTATTGTTATGACTAGGCTAAATAGATATTGTCCCGGGTTTCCATTTGAACATTTGCATTTGCTAGCTAGCTTGATCATTTGTAACATTTGTACATTTGCTAGGCCATAGGCTTTTTCTTTTGTTTTTGAACATTTGTTTTGGCCATAGACCTCTTCTTTTGCTTTACAATGCCATTTAGGTAGTGACAACGCCTTTTAAGTCCATATGCATATGTATTTGCAACAATCATTGCTTTTACATCAACCATTATACATTTCAATCAACATTTGCCTTATACAAAGAAAATTTATACATGTAATACAAACACATACCTTACAATCAACACAGTCTCATTGGTCATATCATAGCAATCATGCAATTCAAATAAAAGCAAGTCAGGTCACATTGCACGTAGCACACAATAATCACACGTACCAAAGAAATCATTTGATATTTAAACTCACATTTTCTTTTGATATTGAGCCTCTAACTTATTGTCTTTCACTTCCTTTGAAGGGTTTTGAGCATGTATCACATACATAATACGCAGCGAAAAATAAAAATTTTTAAAACCTGAATCAAAGGATTATACATATGTCAATTAAAACTAATTTAACCAATGAAAATTTAGAATTTATACCTTTATAATTTCTTGATTTTTCTTCAACTTCTCATCTTGTTGGGATGTAGCAAACCACAACAATCCAATCTTGGATTGTCTCTAACAATATCCACGCGAAAATGAGAGGATGAAGCCACTAGGGAGATGGCTTGAACACATCTCAAAATGCTAGCAATGGTGTATGTTCAAATGAGAAGAAAATTAAACTCTTTAATTTTCTTATTGTCTCTAAAAATTTTTCTTCTCCTAAAAATTTTTCCATGTCTATTTTCTGTCTTTTGGGGTCATTTAGATCCAAAAGAAAAACAGAAAAATAAATCAAAATTGAGAGGAGAAGAATTTGAAGAGGCATGAATAGTGCCATGACCATTTTGGCCAATTTAAGGGGATTAGCGTGCTGCTCCGTGCGCAGCAGCCCGCCTGGCAGGCCTGCCAAGCCAACGGGCCTGTGCGGGCCCATCAGCCCCCCGAGCAATTTTTTCCCGATCTTATCGCGAACCAACTCAAAATAATTTTCTCATATTTTGGATCTCATCTAAAGCCATTTTAATCATTCTTCACATCTCTAAAGCGTGTGACCCATTAGGTTCCCAGTTATGTTGGCCACTTAGAATTATCAAATAATTTAAACAAGTCATGAGCGGTATCTAGCAATACATCATGACCCCTAATTGACCGAAAGTCAGTGGTTCGACTACGAATCTTACCATAGACAATAATATGTGCAACTCGTCCTTTCACCATTTTATACTCCACTCAGTTCAGAGCATGGACTATGTGTCTAGTGGTGCTAGATTAACTATGTCACACCTAGCCCAAGTGATTTTAGATCTTGTCACTGAGACTTATTACTCAATTAGACATGTTATTGAAGACCATCTTCATGACAGTTCCACTCTGGCCAGAGATTCCCGAGTAATGATCCCAACAAGAGGCCGTGGGTATACTCTCCCTCTATCAGGAGCGGTGAATCGTCTGTTGGCTACCCAATTACCTTTGAATACCTTAAGCTGTACTCAATCACCACCCTATGAGTGACCTCTATAAGGCAACAAGTAATGGAGTCAAAGCACAGAATCAGTATCCAAGATATCCTTGAATACCTCAAGTCTAAGAATACATGCACCATTGCTATGATGAGACTATCATTGACATTTGAATAGATAATCCATATGATTGTCTCATAGCAGGTTATCCAATATACTTGACTACTCTTAGCAATCATCCACATGTTAACTTTGAACATCTCATGCTCACAGCTTATGAGATCTACTGCTTGATCCAATCAAAGAATATAACATGTGCTAGTCTATCCGGATCAACAATGTCCCGTCTTGTTGATCCTATGACTAGGGATAATTTAGATACTAACATAATTACACATGATAGGAATCTCATTATCATGATCTCATCATGATTTCCTTCATGTTATATTTCATATCATGGACTTTCATTAATCAGTTTAAGATCTATATCAATTCATATACAAATGAATACTAATATAATGAAATAATGCCTTTATGAATGTGTACACTAAGTGCCTGAGGCGATTGCCTTTTGGGTATATCTTTAACATCCTTGGGGGTCTCTAATATACTGTGGGCCTAATTGAATGTATACTTGGTCAATTGGTAATTAAATAAAGTTAGTGAAACTTAAACAAATTGAAATATGCATAATATGGACCATTATCTAGGGTTTGGTATTATGGCAGTGTTACCTTTATGTATTCAGCAGCTTATAACTTTTACTATGCTAGTCCAATTTGTATGATTCTTATTTCTAATTAAATATAACATACAGGAATATGACGTACCTAAACTTCAGAACAATTGGACCATTGTGTAATTTTTGATGCAATTTATATACATATTTTGTTTTCTGCCCTTAGATAGTTTTGGGACACCAAATTTGCTTCTCCATAACTTACAACGTGTAAGTCATATTTTTATACAAATTTGTATGAACATAGATATGTTAAAATGGAACATTTCTCATTTTTACAACTTTCATCCATTATACTTCTAAAGTCCTTATATGGCAGGGTACTTATGACTGGTCAAGAACAGGATAGGCATCCAGACTAGTTTGAATTTTAAAGGCCATAAGTAACAAAATAATTAACATATTGAGCTGGTATTTATGCTAAAATTTAGCTAAGACATATACCTATAACTTTCTTGTTTTGACCATTTATAGATTATGTCTATACGAAGCTCAAAATTGGCAAACAACTGACTAGACGTATACAGGACACTAAGCAAGTAGCTCAAATATAGAATATATATGACTCTTTTTACCATAATTCAACATCCACCCATAATCTGATCATGAAATTTAGTGTACAACTAGTAACATATATATCTATAACTTTTATGTTTTAAGATTCGTCAAATACCGAATCTATCATATAAAAAAATAATCAACACTGTAGATGATTTAGATAGGATTCACAATCGAACCAATTTCAGTCCGATGTCAATATCATTTCACATATGCAAAATCTTGAAAAACTATTCATATTACCATAAACATAGGACATTAACTACAACTTTTATTTTTAGAGTCTCTCTAAATTCAGCCTTTAACATAATTAAAATGGGATCCTAAATTGCTGCCATGAAAACAGAATTCAAGTAGCTCACCCATGGTAATCAAGTAGTTTGCACCTCCTAAATTATATTCTATTAATCATAAATTAAAACTAGCAATTCATGATGATAAACTAACCTTCAAATAATCTTTTGCTTAGTCTTGTTGCTGGAAAACTTTGAGAAGAGAAAGAATGAAAAAAAGAAAAGGAAATTGGAATGTAATGGTGAAGGAAGAGCAGCCAAAGCTGCCTTATCCTTGATAGCTGCCCAACTTTCTTATTTTGTCCCATTCTCTTTTTTTTTTTTACTTTTTTGATTTATTATTATTATTATTATTATTATTATTATTATTATTATTATTTCCTCTACGTATTCACATATACCTAGTCAATGCCAAAAATACTATCTAAACACATAGTCTACTTTAATTAATTTAACTATGCCAAATTTCATTTATTTCAAATTGATCATTTTATTTGATTTCATTTTCAATATCTTGTGTCTTTATTAAATTTATAACTAGACATGTGCGACTTATTCCTATTGCGATTCGACTCGTGCAAGTCTATTTCATGAATACATTCACGCCAAAATTTATATGTGAATGACATTTATAAAATGAACATATTCAAATGGAATGCATGTGATAATGCATATAGGGATGGTTGAGGATGTTACATGAGACCTAGTCAATCTCTCTTTAGCTCAAGAGATTGACATTAGTATATTCATAATCATGCCATATAGTTAGTGTAACTATCTTTATATATCTATGTGATGAATGTATGATATATAAATACATGCTAAAAAAACATGATGAGATTGCTTAATTAATATAAAGCTAACGTCTTCCATTAATATTGCAAGAATGAGAGTTCCTTTTAGAGTTAGGGTTGTTGGGCAAACCCAAGCTCGCTGTGTAAGAATATGTTCAAACCATGAAAATAAGATTTCCTGATCAATGGGCCGGCTTTAACAAGAACCATTGATTTATTGGGCAAACCTAAGGTCAATGTGGATTGAGGCGAAGTTGGGTAATGTATATGAGATACACACACATTAAGCATTGATAGCCCAATGTAGGTGCACACATCAACATTTGATAGCACTAGATTCGATAGTTGCATGAGAATGCAATTGGTACGGATTAGATACCTACCTTTGGGCCTAAGGTGACTTGTTGGGCAAACCCAAGGTCATTCTTAGGGACATTGGATATCGTCCCGCTAAGAGGACTTACATATTAGTTCTCCCGGATCCATAGTGAGGGATATGGGTTCGCAATATAATAGTGGGAGCCATAATGCATTTTATTAAAGGCCTAATATCATGCACTCATTCATGTACACACTTCTACAGTCTTGATCTTTACTTCTAAGTTGTTAGAATCATATTATTCAATGTGAATCAAAACGTAATCATGAGTTATACATTTTGACTAACCTAAACATCCTTTACTGGTATAAAACTGAGAATGGTTCTCAAATCCAAAAGGCTGCCAAAGTCTTGTAATAGCTATTTTCCTTCCCTTAATGCATGAAATGCAAGTGTTTTACTTTTTTTTTCTGATATATTATTTTTAAATAATTTAAATAAATAATAATTAATTAATTAAATTAATTATTATTATTATTATTCTTTTCTCTACATAATTACAAATACTTAGTGTCAAAATACTATGTAGTCAAATTGTCTACTTTAATATAACTATGCTAAATTTCCTTTATTTTAAAAGTAATCATTTATTAAATTTCATTTTCAATATCTTGTGTCCTTATTTAAATTAAAGCTAGATACGTACGACTTGGTCCTATTGCGATAAACCGACCCGTGTCAAGTCTATCTCATGAATACGTCTAGCTAAAATCCCTACGTATGCATGTATTTCATATGAATGACATATATAAAATGAATATGTCCAAATGTAATGCGTGTCATAATGCATGTGGAAAAGTCGAGGATATTACAGCTATGAATTAGCTGTAATTTTTCAATAGCTCTCCAAGCTTGATTTGTAGGAAATGGCTTCCTAGTCTGTTTTCCAAATTGACAAACTTTACATACACCATTACAATCATGAATTGCAGGCATATTCTAAACCAAATATTTGTCATGCATATGCTTTAAAGAAGAAAAACTAAAGTGACAAAATCTTTTATGCCACATATTAGAGTTATCCAAGGTGGTAGTATATGCATGAACATCAACATTTTTCCAGTTCAAAGGAAAACTCTTATTTCTCATATTTACAGTGAATAATTCACTACCATTTGGATCTTTAATAGTACATGACATATTCTGGAAATGCAAGGAATAATTCCTTTCAAGTATTTGGCCTACACTTAGTAGATTTTGACTTACTTCAGGCACAAACAGTACATCTGAAATAAATTTGATATCGATGGAGTCCCCACTGCAACAACACCTCTTCCTTTCACATCCAAGCTTTCACCATTGCCAATTACTACCTTAGAAATGTAAGATGTATCCAACTCGTTGAACAAAGCAAGATTTGAAGACATATGGTGTGTGCAACCACTATATCTGAGCCAAGCATCATTGTTGGTCTAAGTCGTATAGTAGGTAGCAACAAATAATTGCCCCTCTTGAGGCTGATTTTGAAGATTTTCAGTAATTTGTACTTATTAGCCTTAAGATTTGCCTTGTTTTTACACACCTTATTAATGTGTCAAAACTTCTTGCATATTCTACACTGAACACCAGGTCTGAACCAGCATTTCTTTTCAGTGTGATTTGTCTTTTTGCAATGGCTGCAAGTAGGAAATTTCTTTCTTTCTCCATCCTTGCTGTTTTCACCATCTTTCTTGTCTTGCTTGTCACCATTTTTCTTCCTTCCATCTTTGTTATTATGAGGTTTGCCTTTTGATTTTGAAAAAAATGCAGATTCACCTGTCTCTTCTTGCCTTAAGGATTGTCTCTGCTCCAAGGCTTGAAGAGCATTTAAAAGCTCTGAAAGTGTGGTCTACGATAGATCTTTTGAATCTTCCAAGGAAGATATTTTTGATTCAAACCTCTCAAGCAAGCTTACAAGAACTTTCTCTATTATTCTGCTATCTGGAAGTTGCTCACCAAGTAGACGAATTTGATTGACTATCTTTATCAACTTATCAGTATACTCCTTCACAATTTCTGTTTCTTTCATTTTGAGAATATCAAATTCCCTCTTCAAGTTGAGCAAATTCATTTGCCTTGTTCTTTCACTACCTTGGAACTCATTTTTCAAGAGATCCCAAGCTTTTTGGGTTGTTTCACAAGCCATAATTCTTAGACAAATGACATCTAACACAACGGATTGTATACAGGTAAGAGCTTTACACTTCTTTGTACATTCTTCACTATGTTGCTTGATCTGAGCTATGATGGGATTAGCTCTTGGTGGAGTGGATCTCTACCTGTTTTTACTGCCTCCCAGAGCTCAAAAGCCCTTAGGTAAGTTTTCATTTTGAAAGCCCAAAGATGGTAATTTTCACCATTGAAGATAGGAGGTGCAGCTACTAAAAAATCTTTTGCAGCCATTTTGAAATTATGACTTTTTTTTTATGAGTTTACTGACCTTTTTCTCTCTTATACACAACCTTTCTAAGATCAATAAGAGCTCTGATACCACTGATAACTTTAACACAGAAAAAAGTGTAAAAATGAGAGAAACAGTAGATAGAAAGAGTAAAATATAAGCATTCAACTACTTCTAACTATTGTTGTAGCTTTGTTACTTAATCTAAGTTTACTTTAATCATAACCATCCATTGCATTGCATCTAGATTTGACAATACAAAATGTCACATCAAAATATTTAGCAAAAGGTCTTCAGATAAAGCTGTTGTGTCACAGCCTTCATCACTACCTAACACAAACTTTTCAAGACAAATCTCCTTGATTTAAGGTAGTACAACAAACTTTGATTTTTCTAACTAAATGCTATATAAAGTAACACAAAATAAACATCAATTCTTGGACATGGGAGCTGCTGTAAGTCTTCTAAAATATCAGCTTCATCGTTGCACATATTCAGCTGCATTACTATTCAAATTTAGTTGCCCCATTCGTAAACTTTCAGTTTCATTGTCCAAGATAAATCTCATGAGTTCTAACATGTTCATCTTAAACGCTGCCGTTGGTATTTGTCAAAGAAGCACCACAACAGCATCGAAAATCAACATGTCTTTGAGCTAGCCAAAACATGAAGCGCAGGACTTGAAGCATAACAATGGCAGCCATCACAAAGGTGAGTATATAAATGATATCAACTTTAATTGGTCCAATGTATAATATTGAAATGAGGAAACTACCAGATGTGGCTAGGACAGCAAGCCGCAGAAGATTCTTGAGAGGGAATTGATTTATCAACATTAGAATCATAACAATGGAGGAAAAGAATCCAACAGAGTTCAATATCATAATTATGATGAAAATCATAGCATCGGATGCCATGACAGCCATTCCTTTTGAATGTTGATCCTGCCCTTCATTTCCACCAGATTGCTGAAATTGTTGATACCCAGCTGGGGGGCTTAGAACAGCTTGAAAGGTCACGGTTGCAATTAGTACTGCTACCACCATCACTGCGCTTCGTGTCTCTGATGTAGAATTACTTACTTCTTTCTTTAGGTCTAACCAAACCGAGCAAATTTCTTTGCATAAGTACCCGCGAAGCCTCTGGGGCAGACAATGGAGACATACTCTGGTATTTTGATTATGAAGCATGACAATGTCTTGCCTTCCAACTTCTCCTGCATCTCGAAGCATTTCACGGATTGTTTTGGCAACATGTTCACTTGTAGTCTGATGTGTAGGTTCATCTAGTATGTCCAGTGCTGTTAAATTTTTCTTGTTCTTCAAGTTGACTTCCACTTTATCTATAGCAATGATGTCGTCCATACCCAATAGCACTTTAACAATCTATTTGAAAAATAACTATCCTCAGATTAAATAAAAGGGAAAAGAAGAGAAAACGAAACGAAAATGAATGAGCTTACTCTATGTAGCTTTCTTGAGGTGGCAAGATGGAGAACTGTGTTGCCATCACAGTCTTGACCATTGAGCATCTCTTTCATGCCGCCTTCATCAATATCCTTAAACATCTGAAGCAGCAGTCGAAAAAATTCAAATTGGCAATTCTTCACGGCAAGATGAAACACATTCTCTTGATAATCAGTCAATTCGCTCTTGCACTCGGGACAAGTTGTCAACAGTTCCCTTATAACATTAATACTTCCGGCAGTAACAGCAAAATGAATTGCAATTCGTCCATCCCCACACCTAAGCCTAGCCATCTCCTTTTCGCACTTCAGCATTTCTCCCACTATATCTGCATACCCATTAGCAGAAGCCATGTGAATAGGGCCAAAGCCGTCTATGTTGAGTCTCATAGCAAGTTCGGGCTTTAAGATAAGTAATTCTTTCACAAAATTGAGTTTGCCAGCCAATGTTGCAACGTGCAAGGCAGTGTCTGCTGTGGTGGCTAGGAAGCTACGAGCAAGAATCAGCTCATCCATGGCAAGTAAGGCATGCAGTTCACTTGTATCTCCTACTTGTGCTGCCTCAAACAACCTGCCAATTGAATCCATTATCACAGATGGTCACACAAGCACTAATTTGCTGTGACAATCTCACATATCTTGTAGCCAATTGAAT
This sequence comes from Balakata baccata, assembly GCA_949630135.1. NCBI lineage: Eukaryota > Viridiplantae > Streptophyta > Magnoliopsida > Malpighiales > Euphorbiaceae > Balakata > Balakata baccata. Next base: position 18,522 of record CATIWF010019598.1, on the reverse strand, counting down.
CCAAGAAAAGCCTAAACTTGGCTGCCAAAGTCTTGTATACAACCATTGACTTGGGTGGACTTTGATTTTTCTTTATTAATTGTTGGGTAAATAGATTCAAAATATAACGATTCTAATAATTTTGACAAAATTTAAGATACAAAATAAGCAAAAAAAAAAAAAAAGCAAACATACAAACGATTGATGAATGGTAAGCACATTATGATAGTATCATAAATTGTATAGTTGTTGGAGATTTCTAGAATAAAGACAACATAAAATAAACTCCTAACATGAACTCGAAAATAAGAGAATTAGAGAAAAGCAAAAGCAGAAGCAAAAAAAAGAAAAAAAAAACTATTTTTTTCTTAGTTTCCTTCTTTCGATACATATTTTTAGGAGGTTAATTTCATCACTAAACTTTATTTTTATTGCAATAAAATCACAAAAAAAAAATTCATTTTAAAAAAGTCATTTAACTATATTTTTATTTCACTAAAATGATTTAAGTAACTAGAAAGTTGACCTATCCCTGGAAGTCTGATGTGGCAGCTAACATTCACCGGAAATATAACGTGGTAGCTGACATGTTACTGGAAATCTAACGTGACAATTAATATATTACCGGAAATTAGTCTACAGTAACTTTAGTAAAATAAAAACACAGTTCAGTAATTTTTTGTTGAATGAAAAACAATTTGTAATTTTTATAATAAAAATAAAATTTAGTGACCATAGATGAAATTAACCATATTTTTAGGTAATACTTAAAGGAACAATTATATATACTGAAATGAGAAAGAATAGAAAAGAATTGTTAAAAAGTTGCAAATAAAACCATCAACTTCACTCTGCGACCTTTATTATACACAGAAGCCCAACTACTAATAAAAAACTGTGAAGAGACATGAATCTAATAATAAGTCTATATGAATATGAATCTTAATCACACATAAAGCTTATTTGTTCTTTCCATATAAGGATATCTCTCTGACATTTTCCAGCAGTAGCGAGCACGGTTGAAAATTACAGAACCTAAGTAGAGACTAGAGAGTTAAACAACAAATAACCAAATCGAAAATTTGGAAATTTACATATCTGCAGGCACACGTTTGTACAATTCCGAAGGCAATCGAGGAGTGGCAACTGCTTGTAAAGGGGTTCGCATGTAAGTGACTAATCCAGGACTTTCAGACATGTCCATTTCCTCAGGCTTCAGACCTTGGGGTGGTGTCCAACGAAAATGATGCAACAAGTGACCTAACATAGATGTCATCAAATTTATACCAAGCTGTGCACCAGGACATACCCTCCTTCCTGCACCAAATGGAAGCAGTCTAAAATCATGACCTTTCATGTCCACATCCTCCTCCAGGAACCTCTCTGGCCGGAACTCATCTGGGTTTTTCCACACGGCCGGATCACGAGCTACAGCCCATACATTCACATGAACATTTGATCCCTTTGGTATATCATACCCACCAATTTGGACATTAGCATTTGCGCGGTGAGGTAACATTAATGGTGTTGGTGGGTGCATTCTGAATCCTTCTTTGGCTATGCATTGTAGGTATGGAAGACTCGAAAAATCAGCCTCATTCATCACACGTTCAAACCCAACCACACGGTCTAGCTCCTCTTGTGCTTTTTGTTGCACTCTTGGGTTCTTAATTACCTCTGCCATTGCCCATTCTACTGCAATTGCTGTTGTGTCCATACCTGCAGTAATCATATCCTGCCCAAAAATTTTTTACCTTGTGTCAATTGACAAATAGTCCAAGCATATTCGTACAAAATTGTCTTTTTATTTGTTAAATACTTACCCAAAGGAGTCCTATAATTGTGTCCTCACTAAGGTCATATTTCTCTTTCAATGTAAGCAATGCATCAACAAAATGTTGCTTGGCACCACCACTTTTCTGGCGAGCAAGTGTATGTTCTTCCATGATAATTCGAGTAAGGCGGTCTCTTCGAGCTCCATGCTTGGCGAATGCCTCCTCCTCAAGCGGGAACATCCATCGAAGCCATGGAATGTGTTCCGCCATTGCAAGTGAAGCACCTAGCTTGAGCCCATTTTCATTAATGGCCTTGAATTCTTTGCCTTGCTCATCCATTATTCCCTCCGCATTCACGAATCGCTTACCGAATGCCAACCTTGTTATGTTGTTAAACGCAACTGCCCCCAAATACTTTCTAACTAGCAAACTTTTTCCATTATTTTCTGCATTTACATCATGCTTTTAGATTATTGAGTTCTAGTTGATTTCCATTAAATAGCACAAGAAGAAAATGGTACAACAAATAAAAGATTTTATAACTTTCCGGCCAGGCCTAATGATTATATACACCTAGAAGTGTAAAAGCCCACGTACAAGTCAGTCTTATAATTTTTTTTTCTACTGTTTGTAATGAAGTTTAAGATAATAAATTTTGTAATTGTCACTCCCTATTAGTAATGAAGAAAAAAGTAATCGAAAAAAAATTATTCCTCCAATAAAATTAGAACTTCATATTTTCATTGAAGAAAAACGTTCATGACTTGAGAACTTTTTTTTTTTTACGGTAAGAACTATTTTATCGAAACAAAAACAAATTTAATATTTTAATAAAAATAAATAATAGTGATTGGATTAACTTTAAACTTGTGCAAAAGCTTTGCAAAATCATAATGAAACCAAACCAAAAGGCATGCATTTTTTTTATTGACTTTTTTTTATCCCTTTATTTGTTAATGGGTCACAACTCACAACTACTAATAACAGAAAAACATTAGTGACGATTATATTATTCTTCATTTTTTTGAAGGACAAAACAAAATCAACTTTCATTAATAAAAAAAAAAAAAGTTTAATACAACTTCTGATTATTCTTTTAACACCTTACTAAGATTCTGCAAATAAAATTCAAATATCCCACCTCATTACTAAGAAAAAACAGAAGGAAAATTGGCATTGCCCTTATTAGCTGGCTACTACCTAACCAACTATTAAATTTGGATGATCAACCCAGAAGTCACACACAATAAATAAATAAGAAAAAAGAGAAAAAAAAAAAAGTAGGTTGGGTTTTTAGAAATAAAGTTACTCCTCACCGAATATATAAAAACATAAGTCCCAATTTTCACCTAAATTAGGTCGCAAATCTAACTCGATTGTTGAGGTATTTTACCTATTAAAAGGCCTTGATACACAATACTGACATTAAATAACTCCTTAGTGAAACCAACTTTATCGCTGTGCATTAAATAAATGTTTAAGGTTGAGTGATCCTTAATTTGTACAACTCATGGTATTATCATTACTTTGTTTAGCAAAATTTCTAACCGCTTTCTTTTAAAAGAGTCAAAGATGATAACTGATTAGGCCATTAGTCCAATCTCTATCACTTCACGATTTTCTTCAAATTTATTTGGCCTCAAGAGGAGAGAGGAAAAAAATTTTTTGAAAGGGGCTGAGGAAATTATAGAATTAAATATTTCATTTGAATTGAAAGATACATTTTAAGTCAGTAAAGCCTCTTCCTGAAATTAAAGTATATAATCATAATTTTTTACATTAAATATCCAATTACTATTAAAAAAAATCATACAGAGATCCCTAAATTATTTTCATGGTCTATAGTGCTAGATCTCTAAATAAAATTTAGAATATATTCAGTTCAAGTTTAATAGATTAAATAATTATTAAGTTAATATGTTGTTATTGAATAAAAAAATATTCAATACGATACAATAAATATTTAATTACTAAATTGGAGAAAAAAAAAAGTGTTATCCTGTTTGTTCCAATCTAGTTATTCTCCTTTAGAAAAAAGCACCATTGCATCACCTTAAAAACTAATGCTTAAATCATTCAAGATGTATCCAAGTTATACATCTATGTACCATATCAAGAAAGGTATTCCCATCAGAATAAACTTACCCGTACAAAATAACAAATAATTTTCCAATTTTATCCACTAAAAATAGAAGGAAAATGGAAAAAGGTCAGTCTCCATATGAGACTATTTGATATTGTATTTGTGAACACACACACACACACACACACACACACACACATATATATATATATATATATTAATTTCTTTTGATTTTCAAAAACTATTTTCCATGAGTAAATTTGAGAAATTTAGTTTGTAAAAAAAAAAATCAATCAATTGAATTAAAAATATTCTAAGAACATGTTTGGCATGTCAAATTTTAGAATAAGAATGGAATTCATATTCTAAATTTATATTTGGTAACTTATTTTCTTTAAGAATAGAATTCCAATTATTCAATATTCTAGGAATCCTATGACCTAACTTTTTGTGGTATTTGGATTCTTTTTTTTTCCTTTTTTCTTCAATAAAACATCATCTAGATCTAACTAATAAAATTTTTAATGGTGATCCACAACCAATTTTAAGATAAATGTTATGAAACAATCTCTCTAAAAAATAAAATCAGTAGCATGAAATATTTAAAAAAATAAAAAGAATAAATAATTATACAAACTACTGAAATTACTTTCACAAAACAATTAACTTGTGAATTATTTTTTATATCTCCATTTAATTGATTTATAGTCAACAATTTTTTATTTAATTTTTATATTTTTCAAATAAAAATGATATAGTGTTGCACTATGTTATTACAAGGTACGAGTTATTAATTGAAAATATAATTTTTTTTATTCTTGAATCAACAAAAATTGAAATATAATTTTTTTATTCTTGAATTTATTCAAGAATGGCTCAACATTATATTTCAATTTTAGTAAAGTCACTAGAAGAATAGTACATAATTTTTTTATTTGATGATTTATTCTAAGATCAGCAAAAATTGAAACAAAATATTTTTCATGGCTGAGCCCTCTTACTTCATCTAAACAATTTCAAATTTACATTATTGTACCATCATTTATTTACTAACTTTTTCCAACAATATATGAATCAATATTGACATTCTATTGGTGTATAAAATAAATAATTTTAAAAACTATAACTTGCAGTATTTTATTATAATTATTATAAAATTTAAATAATATAAATAATATCAGATTTTTTAAAATATATGTAAAAAATAATTAAAAAATGAAACCTTTACCATAGAATTAAAAAATAATTATTAATTCGTTTGCATATAAGACATAATTTATTAAAAATAAAAGTGATTATAAAAATTAATTTTTGAATTATATTCCTCTTATTTATGGAATCACATCAAACTTAAAAATAAGATTCCAATTCCTATTGCAAGACATATCAAAAGGAAATATTGAAATCTCAAATCAACAATTTAAGAATATAATTCTATTTTCTTTTATTTTTTTAATACCAAACATGACCTAAATCTTCTTTTTGTCACTCAACAACTATTTCAAACAACTACTAGGATGATCTAGTATCAAGACAATCAGAAAGGAACGTTGTTCTTGGTGGGTGTAGAAAGCGATTGTAGCTTTCTAGCCGGACAAAATGGGAACAATTCTAAACCATTAATTAAGATAAGTACATTAGTAATTACTATACATAGAGGTGAGCAAAACTGAACCGAAACCAAAAATTGAACCGAATCATATTGAGTTCAATCTATTTAATTTGGATTATTTAGTTTGATTATTTTTAAAACTTTCGGTTTATTTAGTTTGCTTCGGTTGAAAATGTTGAAAAACCGATTAAATTGAACAGACCGAACTTTTATATATATATATATATATATATATATATATTAAATTTTATAGTAATTAATTCTAATTTTTATATAAAATCAAAGAAATTATAGTTTATATATAATAATTAGTTTTGTTACATTATAATTGATAAAATCATGAACTATGTCAATTTATTCTATTAACTAATCTTAATTTTATAATAATTAATAAAATTATAATAATTGATTTTAATTTATGTTAATTTATAAAATTTTAATTTTAGTTTATGGCAATTTATAAAATTATGATATTTGATTTTAATTTATATTTACTGATAAAGTTATTATGATTGATTTTATTTTTTTTATAATTGATAAAATATAGTAATAATTATAATTTATGTTAATTAATAAGTTAATTTACAAAATAGATTAAACTATATATATATATATATTAAATTTTATAGTAATTAATTCTAATTTTTATATAAAATCAAAGAAATTATAGTTTATATATAATAATTAGTTTTGTTACATTATAGTTGATAAAATCATGAACTATGTCAATTTATTCTGTTAACTAATCTTAATTTTATAATAATTAATAAAATTATAATAATTGATTTTAATTTATGTTAATTTATAAAATTTTAATTTTAGTTTATGGCAATTTATAAAATTATGATATTTGATTTTAATTTATATTTATTGATAAAGTTATTATGATTGATTTTATTTTTTTTATAATTGATAAAATATAGTAATAATTATAATTTATGTTAATTAATAAGTTAATTTACAAAATAGATTAAACTGAATCGAACCAAACCGAAATATATTGATTTGGTTAAATTCGGTTTATAATACAGTTTGGTTCAATTTTTCTATTTATGTATCAGTCAGTTTATTGGAATTAAACCAAAACTATGCACACCCCTCACTATGCGCTCCAAAAACATATTCATTTTTCGAATATAAATTATGCACTTTTTAATTACTTTAATAAGCAATTATTAATACTTTTTTCTTCTTTCTAAACACCATTTTCCTTAAAGATCAATGATTTTTTATCATTATTGGCCTCAAATTACTAATGTACATATTTTTTTTATCAATTTATTTATAAAGTAAGTGGTTATTCCACATATCTATATTTTTATTTTATTTGTTTTGTTTTTCATTATCTTGTTGCAATGTTTGGTTTTATCGTCTTATTAAAACGTTTTGTTTTCATCATTTTGTTGCGGCGTTTTTGTATGGGCGATTCAGACAAACAAAGTATTTTCGATCCAATAGAGATAACAAATCAGATTGTGGTTATTAGTATATTGCAAAACTGAAATCATAAGTATTTTCGTTATTATAGTATTATCAAGTTTATAGGCTTTAAGCCAATTTATTATGCTATTAATCTGAGTGTTATAAATTTTTTTTACTGTTTATCATCTATAATTTTTAGCAGATTTGTATTTATTTCTATTGATATATTGCTAATTTAAATCAATAAAATTATTTTTCTTAAAAAAAAAAGCAAATTATTAATAAATTCACATATCTATTTTAAGAAAAAAAATACAATTCACATATTTTTACTGTCAGTCAGATTAAAACCTTTCCACTACTTTAACCATTCTTATATCATATTAAAGTGAGCCAAAATTCAACAATTACGGATTTACGGTTGAGAAGTCGGTTGATTCAATTTGAAAGTACTTTAAATAATTTGAAACAAGAATAATAGAATAGACTAAAATCAAAAGATTTCGATTGGGTTTAAATTTATTCAATTTTAGGTGTTAGTTTAGCTATATGTGATTAGCTAAATCATATCTGATAAATTGCTAACGCTATTTTGATTTACCTACTAATTATGTATCTTTTCCATTTTGTATTAAATGTTAGTTAAGCTAAAGCATAAAAATTAAGACTAAAATGAAAATGAAAATAGAAAGAAGAAAAGTAAATTACCAGGATTAGTGCAGTCCCTGAAAATAGATTCAACCATGAAAGTAACTTCATCTTCCCTGATAGGTCTCAAAGCTTCAAGTCTTTTAGGTGTGAAAAGTTCCAGAGTACAAACTTTTCTAACCTTAACATAGTGAGACCCATAATCAGCCCATATAAGATCTTTACCATCTCTGCTAAATCTAGCCGATGACCGATTTCTATGCCTATCAGCTAACTGTTGATCATTTTCTTTCAAAACCTGTTTAGCCAATTCTGCATTCGTAACTATGACATTCAAAGTCGAGCCGAACCAGACAGAAAATATTGGACCGTAAATCTGAGCCCACTCGGCAAAGCACCGGAATCTCACCGGCTTGATTTGGTAGAGGTTGCCGACGATCGGCCAAGGGCGTGGTCCCGGCGGAAGCTTGAAGCGGAGGCGGCGATAGAGTAGGTAAGCTAACAGAAGGAGAAAGATTGAGATTGGGAGAAGAGGAAGAGCCATGATTAGAATATTGGAGAGAATGATTTTAGCTGAAGAAAAATTGAGAGGGGAAAGTGTTGATATATAAGAAAGCAGGGAGGGAGTTGGTGAGTGTTTTCTTTTTTTTTTTTTATATTACATATATTATTTATAATTTAAAAAAAAAAATTTAGAGGGACGAGAGAGTCAAAATTGGTGACCGATGTGAATTAGGGGAATTGATAGAGCGTGCATTTCAATCTCGGTAGGTAAGGAGTGGATTAGGTTTATTATCAGTTGTTTGTGGTTGGTGGAGGATGTCAAGGAATCAAAAGCTGGTGAAATGAGATTTGGGTTTGTATCGCCTTAGCCAGGTAGCCCACAGATTATTGCTAATTTGCTACATTTGTCGATTATATTCCACTAAAAATTTGGAAAATTATATATATGGACATACTTTCAATTTAAATTCTAATATTTTTACTATCAATTTAAATTGGTAAAAAACATATTGTTCAAATTTTTTTTTATTTTGCTCTTTTAATCAATTTTTTATTCAAATTATTTTTTATATTTCGTTTTTTTTCTTTCATTTTACTTTTCAAAATTTAATCTTTCTTCATAACATATTTCTTGTCACACAAAAAAGTGATACTTGTATTTCACGCATTAATAAATTTTTTGATATATCATATTATTATATGATGTCAGATCTATAGTAAACTAAAATTTAAATATAAGAAGTAACTTTAACAAAAAAAAAAAATAATCGATAAAACAAAATAGGAAAAATAGACAAAATACATATGGCTTAATATGCCTTGTGCTTTTAAGGGATAATTACCAAAAAAAAAAAAAAGACAAAGGAAAAAAATATGAACTTTACTTGATTTTACATTTATATCTAATTCTAAAAAATTTTGATTTTAATTATATAAAATTTTATTTTTGAAATAAATCTAGTTTTGCTAACAAACAATCTTCAAATCTAATTGGCGCTTACATAAATTTATCTCATGAAATAATTAACGCTAATCATACTATATATAAAAGTGAAAACGAGAAGATGATAGAAAAATTTACCAAAAAATAAATTAATTGTATTAGTTAATTGGATTAATTATATAATATTAATAATTCTTAAATTATAAATTTAATTATATTAGGACTGGGTAACTAATTATATATATATATATAATATTAAAAAAATAATTTAATAAGAAAATTAGGAAAGTACGGTAAAAAATAATTATATTATTTTAAATACTTTCTATTAAAATATTAAATATTTAAATTATTTTATTTTATTAATTTTTATTATTTATTAAATTAATTAACTTAATTATTTAGTATTATTGAGTGTTTATTATTTGTTATTTATTGTTTTGAATGAAAAAATATTAGTTTTAATATACTTGTGAATTATATTATTTTGTTTATTTAAATATAAATATAATATTAGTATTATTTTAATTTTATTTATTTTTTATTTTATTATTTTAAATATTAAATTATTAAATTATTCTATTTTATTAATTTTATTACTTATTAAATTAATTAATTAATTTAAATATTAAAAGTAATTAAATAACTTAATAAGTAACAAAAAGTTAAAAAAAATGTGTTATAAGTAATGAACAATCAAATTCAAAATGATGAAAAATTATGTTCAATACGATAAATCAATCAAATTCAAAATGATATAAAATCAAAATATAAACATTGAACTTAAAAGTGATAAACATACGATAAACAATCAATTTTAAAACGATGAACATTCAAGTTTAGAATGATAAAAAAATCAAGTTAAAAATATGAACATTTAAATTATAATCAATAAATCTATAAATTTGTCACCATAATTTATCATACATAATTTATTATTACTAGACCCGTAAAGTATTTACTATCTATATTTTATAGATAAATCTTAATAGTGGATAAATTAGTAATCTGATGAAATTTGAGATAAATATGAACTCATATAATTCATTATAAATAAAATATCATAATAAGGTAAAACAAATTAAAAAAAATTAAAAAAAATTATATAGAAACCAAATGTAATTAATAAAGAGTCTAATATATAATAGTTACGTGCAAGACATGTTAATTAAAATCTACGATAAGTTAAAATTACTAACTAATTAAATATATCAAATTATAGATTAACATGCAGCATCTTTATTAAAAATATATTTTTATCATTATTTTTCTCCCTCCTCTCTTTTTCTTCTTCTTTTTTTCTCTTCTTTCTTCTGCAATATCACCGCCCCTTATTTTAAAGATTTTTTCAATTAAATTTTAACATTTTTTAATAATCAATTCAATCCTTAATGTCGATTTTAACTTTTAATTTGTACCATTTTTTATCGATCTGTCATTTAATTGACGGTAAAAATGCTGAGCTGGCACACTAATTAGGATCAAAATGTTATATTGGGCTATTAATTACGCGACATTGATTTTTTTTTTTTCCTAAAATGGTGAACTAACATACTATCAAATCAACTAGTGTTTTCTTTCAAATTGTTATATAATAGTGTATTATAAATTTATTTTACGAATTGTAACAAAGGATTCAATATGTGACACAATTAGTGGGTCAATATGACATTTTAATCATATTTAGCACGTCTACTCAATATTTGTTCTTAAATTAGATGGCCAATAGATGAAAAAAGTGCAAATTGAAAGTAAAATAAAATGCTTAAATTTAAAAGAGGGAAAATTAAGAAAAAGTAATTTCTGAACTTTGCAAGAGTTTATAATTATATCCAATTATTAAAAAAAATTATTGTAATTATAGTCAATATGAATTACCCCTTGATTATTATTTTTTTTTTTGGGAAAGTATTTAATAAGAATTTTAATATAGAAAAGTTTGATTAATTCTATGATATTTTTGTTCTATTTTATTCTGAAACACTTCGTGAGCTAATGGTGTAATTATGTGGATGATATTTGTTCTTATGCGACTTTACAGTTAAGGACTTCCTCCACGTTCAGTTTACCATAAATTATATGGGACCTACAATGTGTGTTTATACAAAATAATACTTATCTGATTTATATTAATTTGAAATAAATGTTGGGTTAATTAAACTTATGTAGTTAAACGTAGTATTTTACTAAGAGTGTTTCCAAGCGCACTAGCCTCGAGGTGTATTAATGCACTATAATACTTATAGTGCATTTATAGTATAATATGCATATAATACTGCCTCATTAAAAACTCTGCTAAGAAAATTCAATTGGACAAAATCTTAATCAAATAAAGCGTGTATTTTCTCCCCCTTATGAAAATATCACTTCAAGTCTTTAAATCGACGCATTATAATGCCTCTCACTAATCTTTCAAATGTTATAGTAGGCAATGCTTTTGTAAATAAATTTGTCAAATTATTACTTGATCAATTTGGTGAATATCGATTTGTCCATTTTTATCAATATCATGCATGAAGAAGAACTTATGAGAAATATGTTTTGTCTCATCTCCTTTAATATAATCTCTTTTAACTGTGTTATACATACTGCATTATCTTCATATAACACTATATGAGTTCTTTTACTGGCAGATAAACCAATTTTTTTTAATGTGTTATGTCATTTGCGTCAACTATACACATTCTCAACTTGTTTCGTAAATTGTAATTAATTCAGTATGATTTGAAGATGTGTCAGTCAAAATTTGTTATGTTGATCACCATAAAATAACAATTTCACCACTCATAAAAATATAACTTGTTTGTGATTGAGTTTTATGTGGGTCAGATAAAAATCATGCTTTAGTATGACTAATTAATTTCAATACAGATTTATTTAAATAAAATAATCACAAATTAATTGTTTATCGAATATAATGAAAGACATGTTCAACTTCATTCCAATGTTTTCGTATTGGAGAAAAACAATATATTGCTAATAAACGTACTAAAAATGTTATATCAGGTCGTGTAGTATTAGCAATATATAGTAATATACAAATTGCACTAAGATATGATATTTCAGAACCAATAATTTCTTTTTCATTCTCTCGATGTCAAAAATGATTATTTTTCACATAAGTGACCTCACAACTATTGAAGTACTCAATAGATATGCATTATCCATATAAAATTTTTTAAGGACTTTTTCTATATAAGTTGATTGATATACTAAGATACCATTAGCTAAATGCTCAATTTGTAAACTAAGAAAAAAATATCGTTTTTCCAAAATTTTTCATTTCAAACTCATGCTTTAAATAATCAACTGCCCTTACAAGCTTTTTAGGAGTTCCAATAATATTTAAATCATCAACATATACAATAACAATAGCAAATCCATTTTCTAATTTCTTTATGAAGATACATGGGCAGATAAGATCATTTTTATATCCTTTTTTCAACAAATACTTAGACGATTGTCTACATTCGTCCTGATTGTTTTAGATCATATAATGATCTTTGTAACTTGATAGAATAAACATCCTATGATTTTGTGTTTTGTAATCCAGATATTTTAAATCCTTCAGAGATTTTCATATAGATATCATTATAAATATTACTATATAAATAGGCCGTAACAACATCCATAAAACGCATATCAAGTCTTTCATGTACTATAAGATTTATAAGGGATTGAAAAGTTGTTGCATCTACCACAATAAAATATATTTGTTCATAATTAATATCAAGTCTTTGTGAAAATCATTGTGTTACAAGTCTTGGTTTATATCTTACAACTTCATTATTTTTATTTCATTTTTGTACAAATACCCATTTGTATCAGATGGATTTTACACTTTTAGGTGTTTTAACTATTGGCCCTAAAACTTCACGTTTATTAAGTGAATTTAATTTAACTTGTATTGCGTCTTTCTATTTTGGTTAATCACTTCTATTTTGACATTCTTTAATTGTTTTTGGCTCTAGATCCTCATTTTCTTCTATAGTATCAATTGCTACATTATAAGTAAAGATGTTGTCGATGACTATTTTCTTTCGATTCCATCTTTTTCCTGTAACGACATAACTTATTGAAATCTTTTTATTATTATCATTTTAAGTATTTGAATCTCTTATGGACATTTATTTGTTGTTATGTCATTAGATTCTTCAGGAGTTTTTGTTTCCTCAATTATATCATCTTATTGACTAGCTCATTTCCTTTTTTCTAAGAATTTTATTTTTGAAACTAATTGTTCTACCACGCTTCAGCCGTGCTTTATACTCATTAATTGTAACAAGTTGTCCTATGAGACATCAATTCAAGTAGAAGCATTTGTAGCTGGTATATGTGATTTAGTCACTGTTTTAAGGTCAACAAATGTATTAGGCAATTGATTTGCCAAATTTTATAAATATATTATTCTTTGTACTTGCTCACATTGATTAGTACGAGGACCTAGATGTGTTAAAAATGATGCATTCCATATAATTTTATAATCCAACTGCTTTGTTTCTCCCCCTAATATTGGGAAATTTCAAATATAAATTGCAATAAGTAATTATAAAATAATAAAATATACTACTTGATCACACAAATTTAAAAATATGTTATAAAATTTTTATTTATTTGTGCTTAAATACAATATTTTAATTTATTTGATTATATTATTTGTAGAGCCTTCTATCAAATTTGTAGAATCTGATATCGTACTAACATTTACTTCCATCATAATCAAATTAGAAAAATATTTTCTATTTCTCAATATAGTACGTGTTGTTACACTATCTATTAAGCATATTTTTTCCTCATTGTTCTTGAAATTTCTCGATAAATGAGAAAAATTCATATTCTTAAAAAAACAAATAAATTGCAATAAGTAATTATAAACTAATATAAAATACTACTTGATCACACAAATTTAAAAAAGATAATTTTAAAATAATATAATCAAATAAATTAAAAATATTGTATTTAAGTACAAACAAATAAAAATTTTATCATAAACTTTCTTTCATCATATGGATACCTTTTTTTTTTTTTGAATTTTCATGGATAAAATATTCTCATTATCTTATTTAAAAAAATGCACAATATCTAAGTATGTATTGCCCAATTAATAAAAAACAAGTCATCATCTTGGTATGTACAATTTTTTTTAATACATATTTTATTTTATCCTTCAAGGTGTTTTGATATAAATCTACTAAATTTTGATATACTTCCGATATATATTCAATTAACGAAATATTTAAATTATTTTAGATATTTTGGTTGTACTTCAGGTATATATCCAATTTAAAAATATTCAAATTGTTTCAAGGAATAAGAGGGTCTTTCACTGTAAGATAATCATATTTTAATCTCTCATTAAGATGATTAATGAAATATCCAATTAACGAAATATTTTAATGAGAGATTAAAATATGATAACGAAGAAAAATCTAGGCAGTAGCCTTATCTTAATTAAATTCTTGAATTTCTTCTTTATTAGTATTACGAAAACCATTTGCATCTAGGTAAATTTTAGCATCTAATTTTCATAACAAATATGATTTATTTTTACTATTATCATAAATTATAAACTCTTGCAAGTTTTGTAATTAACATTATGACAAAACAAATAATCAAGTATTAATTAAATAAATAAATATATACATACATATTAAATAATTATAATTATAAAATAATATGTATATATTGTAACATATGCATATAAATTAATAAAAATCACTTAATAATTCTCATTTAATATTTTAATTTCAATTAATTATTAATACCAAATATCATTTCATTACAATTTATTAGGTCCCATTAAATATATTTAAGGCTCATTTACAAATACATTAATCAAATTATTAATACTATTATTAAATTTTTTATTATAAAAAGAGAGAAATATGAAATTATTATCAAATATGAAATTATTAATATTATATTATTTTCCAATAAAATTTTCTCTTCCAATCATATTTAGACTAAAGAAAAGAATAAAATAAGTAGTACATGATAATCATATCAATTAATAAAAATCATGTTTTTACCATCACTAAAACCATTCACTATAAAAAGTAAAAAAAAATGAATGTAAATAATAATAATCCCCACACAACAAATATTAATATAATATGACTATTAAAAAATTTTTAAATATTAAAATAATATCAAATATTTCATTATCTTATTAACTAATAAAAATGACATAAAATATATGACAATGACCTGAAAATGATGCAATATATATAAATATTAATATATGAATAACATAAAATATGATATAAAATATAATATAAAACATATGAAATATATAAAATGTATAAATACAAAAGAGACGTTAAATTCATTATGATCATATATACAACATAATAGAAGCTGAAGATAAATATGAGATATAAACATATAAATAAAAATAGAAAAATTTATAACATATAAAATTTTAACATGATCATAGACATAAAACATAATAGAATTTGAAAATAAATAAGAAACTATTTTTATATATAATGATATGTCAAATTTATTCACCATTATCAATTGTAGTAGATAAAAATAATAGATAAAACTTACATTATTACCTTGTGGAAATAATTCGTGCTCATAACATGTTATAAATATAAATATAAGTGATTAAGAAATAAAGAACAAAGTAAGAAGAGAATAAATAATTGAAAGAATATCTTCATATGTAAATTATTCATTTTTCAAACCTCTATTTATAGGTTTATAAATAGGTATTCAAAAGTCACGAGTTATAAATTTAATTGTATGAATAAATCACAATAAAAATTGATAATGAATTTACATGAGATGTTATAAAATTATAGAGTTATGGATATTTAAAATTCAAAATAATATTTCATAAGATTAATTACTTATTTTTTTTAATTTTAACCGTTAGATGTGATAAGCTGCTAAACAAATTAAGCAATTTAAACAACTCAACTTGCAATATGTTTTATCTATCGCTTTTATATTTCCGTTCTCAGTGATTTAGACCCAGCAAATTTTCTGATAACACTCTTTTGGAAATTATATTTAAATCAATGCAACTAAATGTGCATTGGGATGCTAAAATGTGTTGTCGGAGTACGATAGTAGGAGAAATGGCTAAGATGTGATGGTGACGGAAAAAGAATCAGAGAAAATGGAACAAGAAAAGAGAAGATTTTGGCAATTCCGAAAAACTAGCTAAAATGACTAGGAGAAATGGCTAAGATGCCTGTGAACCGGATCGAAATCAGTCCATTGAAAACCGGACCAGAATCGGTCAATACGGCTCTGAGCTAAAACCAAATGAAATCGGTTAATAACCGGTTTCAGTTTGATTCAAAATTTATTAAACAGTTACAAACCAGGTTTTTAATATATATATATATATATCTATCTCCGATAGAAAATTGAGTTTATATTAAATGATATAATATATGTTATATGAGTGACTCTAAAAGATAAGTATTCTTGCATTTTATAAGAAATGAGAGCACAACCCTTTTCTATGTAAAGATATGTATGATTGTTAGGAAACAATACAAGAAATAGGAGAAATATTAATTCAATATTCAAATTCAATAGTAGAAAATGGAAAACCAATCTGAGGCCTGTGTAGCACACAGTTTCCTTAAGACAAATTGCCTCCTACACGGGTGTTTAGGATAACCGGCGTTTGTCTCCTAGGATACAACAGATTCCAAGTAGTTGTTGAACACACAACACCTACTTACTTTGAATTTTGCTTTACCACAACTTTTATCACTTTAGAAAAAGAAGGAGAAGAAAGAAAAAAACTATCAAAATATGATTTCTTGAACAACTTTCAAAATTCAAGCATAAACCACCTATTTATACTAGATGGAGGAAATACTGGATTAATTGTGATTAATTTCCTTTAAAGGCTGTCAATAATGCCTTTGTAACTCTCAAATAATGGTGAAATTAATCTTTGAAATATCAGAAATTGACATTCCAAAAGACATGAAGCTCAAAGGTTCATTCTGGAACAAAATCCACATGGGCGTGTGGATCCACACAACCATGTGGATCTGTCTTATACTCCCCTACAGGCAAAACGACATGACCGTGTGGATCCACACGGGCATGGCAGAATGCCACCCGTGTGGATCCACACGGGCGTGGCAGAATGCCACCCGTGTGGATCAACACGGGAGTGTTGCCAAATTTTCCAGAAATAAAAAAATAAATTGAAAAAATTGGGCTTGTTCAGGACCACGAGATTTTGGGCCGACATTCGTATACGCAGGTCGCGCACCCACGCATTGGCCCATCCCGACCCATGGATTTGCACCTCCCCCTGCGCCTGAGCGCGCGAGAGAGAGCCTTCCATTCTACTTTTCTTACCCATGTAACAATGCATCTCTATATATAAACACAAGTCCAACTTCAATTCTTAGTGATGTGGGACAAATCCCACTCACTTTTCACCTTTAAATCTCCTTATCATGGAGCTTACTTTGAGCTTCAATTTCTATTCACACATTTTCCATTTTGAGCATATGAATACATTAATTCATAGTCCTCATGTCAAAGAACATATATCTGGGTCTTTTTCCCAAAACCGAGTTGTGGGACCCACCCGAATAATCCTCTCAAAATGGCTCATAATCACAATTTTTCAACAGAAAACAAGTATGTTTAGAGTAATTAGTTATGTGCATTTTCTTCTAATCAACTAATATAGTAAGATTAATTCATCCTATAAACCATGTTTTTTTTCACATTAAGCTAGTAAGCTACCTTCTTACTTTTATTATTCATAATTAACTTGTTTCTCTCTTTAAAATATGAAAAACTCTTAATTAATTTGCAGTAGATTTATATATGATATGGCATGCAACCGGAAAATATTTCAAATATCTATTCTCAACCAATCATTGATCAGATTAAAAAGTAACCCAATTCTTTTCTTTTTGTTTTTTTAATTTCATAATATATATGTTCTAGAAAGCAAAACTAACTTCACTGTAGATTTTTAATCTCCAGACCTAAAATTACTATATTTCATATCCGAAAGGACCCCAAGATTTATTTAGCCCTTAAACCTTTGTACATCAAGATTTAAAGTTTGAAGTTTCTAAGCTTGTTAGTTGTTTTCTTTATTGCTTTTTCATGGTAAAACTAAAAATAGCAGTAAAAAAAATTTGCATTTGAAACTTAGTATAGATGTAAGCCTTTGTATTTTGGCGGTGGTGGCCAATTCAAAATTGTTTGAGACCTTGATGGCCAAGTTAGATGTCATCAGTGAGCTTGTTAACAAAAATTCCACCAAAGGTATGGATTTTACTGGTGTCAATGATGCAGAAACCAGCGATGATGGATCGGGGAACCTAGAAGAGGAGGTGAAGCAACTTGCTAGTTCCCACAAAATTCTTGAAGATGAAGTTGAGTTCCTATCCTGTGCTTACAAGACTCTTGGAGATGGAGTCGAATCCCTATCCAATGAAGCCCAAGAAGCGTTCACCTCAATTCGTGATGAATTGGAGGAGACAAGGACTAAGGTCAGCGTGTTAATGAAAGCAGTCGAGAATGCTGGTACTAGTGCATTTGAATCTGGAAA
>CATIWF010019559.1:0-28284 GCA_949630135.1 Balakata baccata | reverse complement strand
ATGTTTTGTCCCAATATATATATATATATATATATATATATATATATATATATATATATATATATATATATATATATATATATCATTACTTATATATAATATACAAATTGTTGTTACAAGTTAGAAATGATGTTTTTGAATAAGTTATATATTTGATATACCTGATAGAAATTATTAAATTAATGCATATAATGATTATAGAGATCATTTTAAACTAATTGGCTACAATTTCAGTAGCATATATAATTGTAAGGAGATACTACTAGTTTTAATCTTTTTGAATTATTTTGACTTTAAGAATGAAATAGATAATTAGTTTAAATTTTTAGATATAGTGGTTATAATAGTTTGATTTTTTTTTATAGTGGATATTCATTTTGCTAGTTATTTATGGATTGATTAATGTTGTCATTTTCTTTAATTAAGTTTGAATTATGGAATATTAAAAAAATTAAAATGTTGAATTTTATATATATATATATATATAATTTTTTGCTCTTATTTTGGATTCATTTTGATATGAATAAAATTACTAATTTAAACAGATATATCAAATATAACTAAATTAAAAAATATAGCAGAAATATCCGATTCAAGTGGAGGTGTAAATGAGAATTAATATTATTTCTCGTAAGAGTATGGTGATGGGAACGGATATATAAATTTATAAATAGGGATGGAAAAGGGGGAGTAAAATCCGATTCCGATATGTCCCATTGCCACTTAGAGATTTTGAGGGCATAAACATGGATTACGCGATGAATTGGGATAATGAATTCAGTACATTGAAGCAAACAGTGTCTACTATTATTTGTTCTCTTATTTTCTTTCTGTTCTGAAAATAAAAGTTATTTTGTTTCCCCTTCTTATTTTCCTTCCATTCTAAATAGGGTAAAGTGATAATTTTTTCTTATTTTACCTTTATCTTTTCCTTTCTAGCCATATTTTCCTCCCTCCCAAACATAGGCTAAATGATACATACATATATGACAAGAGAATGAATGATCAAGAGTCCGTTCAAGGCGGAAGTTATACGTACACAGGTTGTGGAAGAGACGAGACCTTTCTCAATAAGTCTCCGATCAAAATAGTCGTCTCTAAGAAGTCTAATAAGATTCACGATGAAAGAAATTCTGTCAGAGTAATTTGAAATGATCTCATCTTCTTTTATGTGAAGAGCTTCGAAATCCCTTTTCAATTTGCCTCAACCTATCACTCCCTTGATACTCAAGCTTCAATTTTCCAAGTCTCGCAAGCCATAATTCTAGGAAATTGTAGGTGAAAATCTGTTAATAGCTCAGGACACTAGCAAGGAGACAAAACTCACCAAACAGGCGACTTTCTTAGAACATCCAAGTTTACGAGGTCAATTCATTCAGGATAAGATGGGATGTACAAGCATTATTAAAGAAAGTTAGAATTTTAAGGGGCGATTACACGTCATTTCAAACATAATGCACCTCAATAATTATACATATATGATGGCTAGGCTGGCGTCCTTTCTCCTTTGATGGAGCATATTGACCTGGCAGTGGCACAGCAGCTGGTAGATGGATGCTATGTATATTATTGAACCAAAAAGCTCATGCATGTGCATCTCACTTTGTCTTTTATTATGACTTTCAGGCGCACAACCAAAATTACCAACTTGAATTCTCTTGATTAAATTTCCAGTGCAGGTTTATATGCAATTTCTTATTAGTATTTATTAAGCAGTTGAGCTTTATTCAAACTATCCACATCCAGCTGAACACACAGGAATCCCGGTCTGTTTTCTGTGAACTAACCTTAGATTTATAGCAGATCTTTTGTTCAATATCTGACATAACAAATTCTTCGTAGCAATAGCTGACTTAGAACTTCTCCATAATCTTTCCATAAACATATCAACATATTCAATTCGCTCTGTGAGAATGAACAGCACTAGTACACAATATTGTAAATGAACCAACCAGAGATGCATACGAGTAACAAAATTTGAACCCATACACCAAACAATGAAACTTGTATATGATCCTATTTACAGCCTAGTTCTTGCCTTTTGGTAATGGAGATTTTGAACATTTCTCGCGAAAGGAAATGCAGGCTGAGGTTTATTTCTGCAAGGACATCGTAATTTATAGAAGATAAACCACCTGTGTTTTATGGCCATTTTAATGTCTTGATGTTGTTAAATTCCTGCGTTCCGCTCTGAAACTGCGATGCCGGCATCCTCCATAGGCAAGATGGTTTGCCCCCATGGCCGAGTTGGACTGGCGAAGTTTTGTCTGGGTTGCAATTTTGCACCTGATAGAATGTGATCTCTTAGGCTTTTGACTGATGTATATTGCATAATTTCATCTGCATGATCATTCGTCTGTGAATGCGATGAATCGAGTTGAGGCAATCTTTCCCTTTCAAATACTACTAGGTCTGAATTTTCCTGACTATTTTTGCTGATAAAATCCCAGTCAGGACCATCAACACTGTTGCAATTGTCTCTCTGCAAACAAATGCTGCCCCATTGAATATTCTCAGAAATAGACTTCCTCCCCTTGAACTTAAAATCTCTATCCACAGAGACATCATAAGCATAACTCCACTTGCAGCTCCTGCTGTTGTTGTCCATGTTTAATTCAATGGAATGAAGATCACTATCACCAGAATCATCAGTACCGCCATCTTCAACTTGTTCATGTTCTACTGCCCCTTTTTGCCCTTGGTTTCCTTCTCTTTCGGCCCTTTGGCACGAATTGGCTTGGATTTGCTTCAAATAAGCCTCGAATTCCTCGACTCTTTGATAATTTGGTGACCCATCAGTATCATTTTCTTTACCTGCTACTACTTTTTCCCTGAGATGGGCCTCAAGCTCATTTCTAAGCCTCTCAACTGCTGCATTTTTCTCTTCGAAATGATATTTAGCCTCCGACAGCTTCATCTGGACTCTTTCTTCACGCAATACATCAGCTAGCTGAAGCATTTCCCTTTCTTTTTCAACCTCCTCTCTGATTTTTGCTGATTCTCTCCTCAGCTCCTCCACCTGAGCTTGGTCTTCACCAATGCCTCTGGCTAACTCATCACACACTTGCTCTAATATCTCCTTGGCCCTCTTCTCACACTCGAGCTCTTTCAGTGCCCGCGAAAGAGATTCCTTGGTATCAGCCAATTCTTTTCCAAGTTTTTTATTCAACCTCTCTGTCTGTCTTCTCAATTTCTTCTCTACTTGAAGCTCTTCGGCTATGGAAGCTATTGCATTGCGAATCCTGTCTCGTTGTTTGGTTTTCCAAGCCGCCTTTTCTTCTTCAAAATGCTTGATAAGGGACTCAATATCATAGCGTTTCAAGCGGTGTTCTTTGATTAATTGATTAACATGAATGAATGCTCTATCAAGCTCAACAGCAAGTGCGGAGAAAAGGGAAATGCCTGACGATGATGTCCGCTCATCAATACCCCAAATTCGATTTAAAACTTTTAAAAGCTCTTTGGATGCTGTCAACCCATTGCTGACATCCTTCAAACGGCTCTTGATTCCAGATATACAGTACTCCTTATGAGTGTGAGACTTTCCTTCCGCATGATCAGTTTCAATCTGCATAATTAATTGTAATAGTAGTTTTCATTTCTTTTTCATGAATTAATTTAAATGTGCTGAAAGCTACACTGTTGAAACTCAACCCTCAAAAGCTATAATAAGCTTAAGTGATGGGGGAGCTAAGAGTATCCTATTCATGATAAGGAGCACTAGTCAGTGTGGGATCTTAACAGCTACAGTTGGTGGAGTGGAGCCATTTTCTGAGAGAAATAAAAGGGACATATTTTCTTTGCCATTCTAATCATGCTATAAAATTTTGAAACATGGAGCACAACTTGAAAATGACATAAAATTTTATCACATACCTCCATCAAACTCCCATTACTTACAGAGTCCAATCCTCCTCCCATGTTATAATCAATGTGCTGAGTTTTCTTTGTTACATCTGATTCTCTTCTCCTATTATGACCATTACCTCTGGATCTATCCATCTTCTGCATAATTCAAGGTGAACATGAACACAAGAATTTTGATATAAATTAAAAAAAAAAAAAACAAAATAAAAGAATTTTTCGAAAAAGAAAACCGACCTCTGAAATTGGAGTATAAGATGGATCTGACAAATGTGGAAACTTTGTAACTTTTTCTCTGTTCCTGAGGTGTTTAGTATCTTCATGGAGGTCCAAGTCCTTTTTAAGCGTTGGTGAAGGGACCATATTGATCTCCCACAAAGTCGCAGCCAATTTTCTGGCAGAAACTGAAGCTTCTTTAGCTTTTCCTCCAGTTTGAGAAGGTGGGCACTTGGCGGATTCTGTATTTGGCATTGTTGAAGTTGGAGACCTGGTGCTTGTCTTCCAAGTTGGAACCGGAGTAGTAGACCCACCTCTCTTTCCAACCACAATCGCTCTCTTAAATTTGTACTTTTGGACTGCTGAGGAAGAAGATGATGACGAATTCCGTCTCTTTCTGATCTTGCACTGCTCTCTGCTCTTTGCCTCCATTTGGGCAATATTGTCGACTGCCCTGTTTCAATATTCTTACCAATTTTTATTTTTATTCTATTTACAATTAAGATTATGAAAATTCTCAAATCATCAAGATTTACAAGAATTTTGGAGTTCCAATGACACACAAAGGGTGACAGTGATGGGTTCAAGATTTATGAAGATTGAGCAATAATGATGAAGTTCATGGAGGATTAAAAACAAAAAGAAAAACTAAAGGAAAGAGGCCCAAGATTCAAGATTTACAGGATTTCGAAACAGGAAAGAGGCAAGAATTCAAAGTGGGAGGAGAGATTTGAGGGGCAAAGTTGATACTTGATAGGGTCCATATCCTCCTCCATATTGGTGAATGGTGATGACCCATATCACCTCTCTCTACTCCTTTAGGCAAGTCCAAACTTGTTGCCTTGAATTCCTCAAACTTGGAAAAGGGAAAAAATAAAGGGGTGAGTGGCAATCAAAGATTCAGTCTAAAGAGATGATGAAAACCTAGAAAGAAAGAAAGAAAGTGCTGGCAACTGTCAAGAAACAGAAGACTACAGATGGAAGAAGATTTTGGTGGCTTTGTTTTCAGTGATCGTTGCGAGGGAAAGAAAAGGAAGAGACTTTATTATTGGTTTTTGTAAGTATTTGATTTGGTTTCAGTTTCTGTGTGCTGCGTTACTGTATAGATAAAAAAAATTACTTTGACTGTATTAATTTCATTTCATAAATTTATCAATAAACTAAATTAATAATCAACTAGAACATAGGAATAATGTTTTTAATTATATTTATATATAATTAATTTTAAATGCTATTACATTTTAAACAGTAAATTATTTTTAAATTGAACTCATGATAAATTTGTTACATGTTGAAGGGGCTCTTGCATGGAAATATGGTATGTAGCTTAATTAAGAGACAAGAGGGCCCAAAAGTTTCGGACTGGGAGCCGGAACTGCCAGGAAATATCACATGAATAATTCATGCATGGAAAACTCATCTTATCTAATTCAATGGTTGTAAAAATGGCCGAGCGACGTTGTCATAACTCATAACACCACACGCAGCAATGTCATTGAAATCTTGAACAAGGTTTTAACATGTCATGTTCTTTGAAAATATTGAACACAAAAATACAAAAAAAAAAAAAAGATAAAGATAAATAATTGTAAATAGATCCCAAAGGAATAGGTGACACTATCACAGTCCCCTCATTCAAATATCAAAATCAATCAATCAAAAACATCTTCACAAAAACAAAGGACAGAGTACTCTCTCTGTGAATTATTATCTATGAAAAAGGAAGAAGAGATGGAAGTGGGGTCCCCGCTAAGTAACGGCTATCTATTTATGAGTATTGTTGGATTCAAAAATCTTAGAAAACAACATCCCATATCCCGTTGGATTAATGGGGCCCCACCCATGCTGTCGCCATAGGCAGAGACTCTATCTTTTTGGTTTTTGGCCCATCCCTTCTATGTTCTAAACCCTCCACTCCCTTTGTTCCTGCCAGTGCCAACCGTTGTAGATTAAACGTAACCAATGACAAATAAAATATGGCAGTGGTTGAATAATTAAGAACAACTTCTGCCATAAAATTTACGTTGAATTTGGAGACTTTCTCAATATGATACTGTAGAGTACTATTAATTTGAGTGGACACCAATCTATTTCTGTTATAATTTTATGAGAATAAACATTTTTATGCCTTGTAAAAAATTTATATTCATTTATAGAAATTATGAGATCCATTTGCATGTTGATGATTAAAACTTTTTTTTTTTTTTTTGAAAAATACTGTCAACACTTTTCATGGTACACTTTTAATGAAAAGAAGATGTATCTCTTCATTTACAATAAAATATCATTAATTTTTAAAATAAAAGCTAATGTTTTATAATAAAAAAAATGATATAATATCTTTTTTTTTTATTGGAAGTATAAAGTAGAAAATATATGAGAAAGTATTTGTAGTAATTTATCTTTTTTTTCACAAACCATGCAAGAATGACTGACTTTTTGTTTTTAATTAATTAAAAGATATCATCAAACATGTCTGTCATGGACATTAAAAAGGGAGTAATGTCATTTAACTTCAGTTTTTCGGTCAAAAAGGAAGAATGTTCTTTATCTTTAGACATTGTTATTAATTATTTTGACAGTTTTATGCATAGTTTTATTATAGATTTATATACATTATGCATGCTTTAACATGCAAAGAATCTCATGCAGATTATTCCACTAGTATGGACTGGTTATGTACAATACCACCAAATAATGAAATAATTTAATGACTAATTGAATGATTACGTTAATCAATATATATAGGTGATCATAGCAGCACAAACATATATATATATATATATATAATAAAGTCAATGATTGCTTGCCATGTGAATAAATTTTTTTTTATTTGTATTTTATTGTCAATTTAATTAATTATAGACTGGATATTTAAATAAAAAATAATTTAATTGTTTTTATCTATATGACTATTCAAATATGTCAATTAACTTTTTTTTTGGGTGATCGACCGTATATAGTCAGTTATTTCGGGATTTTATTTACATAAATGAACTATCTATAAATTTTTTTTTAAGCTGCAGAAGAGGGGGTGAAACCCACAAAAAGCCAAATGCAAAATATCATATCACCATATATGTAGAGTTGTTTTCGTAATAAATTTTACATTTATAAAGTAAAATTCAATTTTATTAGTTCGATTTAATTGCTAGTGTATATACATAAATCTGATATAAGTAATAAATCATTGGGATATTGATGTTAATTGAAAAGATGTAGCCTTTAAATAGTCGATTGCTAAGTAGTTAATTAGACGATAATTTCAATAATAATTAAAAAAAAAAAGAGAGAGAGAGAAAAACCCACATTTCATATATATATATGCAAGTTGTTAATATTGTAAAGGAAGGTCGGTGAAGATATAATTAACTAAGTTTACTCACTAACTAATCCTCCACGTAGGGAATCATCCCACATGTTCAGGGAATAAATTCATAACCCTATCACATTGGTTAGGTAAATATGACTCATTGCACAAATATATATTTGTACTATAAAAAAAATATAAAATTTGCACAAATATGTATTTGTTTGCAAATCATCATCTCTGAACGACGAATGTACATAATTGCTAATCATCTATGTATAATACTAAGTGAGCAATATAATAGTTGCAGTACTCATCAACCTGAAAATATATAATTTTGTTAATGACACCACCACCAATTCTAATGTCCTAATCATTTAATCACCATTTTCATTTTACTCTTAAATTCTTTTATATATAATAGTTATTATATTTCAAAAAAGTCGATTTGAAGGCCCAATTTCACCTTCCACTGTTTTTTACTTTCTTTATATATATATATATATAATTACACTATTATGATATGAACAAAACAAATGACACCATAGAAGTAGTCCTCAGTCCTTCCCTTGAAACCAATTTGGCTGAAAGTCAACCAATAGAAACAGTCCTATGTGCCATGTAACCAACTACTGTCGGTGATGTTCAGAAATAAATAACGTCAGACTCACCAATGGTCCCATGGTCTAGTGGTCAGGACATTGGACTCTGAATCCAGTAACCCGAGTTCAAATCTCGGTGGGACCTTTAAAATATCATTTTCCTCTTCGTTAATTTTTTAGTGATGAGATGGATGAGTTTGGATTAATGGGGTTGGGCTAAGGCTTATTACTCAAACACCTACATTTATTATTTTATTTATAAAAATACAGTCAACTCATTCTTCTCCATCGACACTACGCCGCTTCCCTCCTTGTCGTCTTTCTCCTCCGGTCATTGCCGTCACCATATTAGTTATGTTAGACCTAGATTTTTAGTGGTGTAATTGTTGATACTTAAAGATATTTCTCCATTGGTTGATAAAGCGAAAGAGGATGAAAATATAGTTGGCTCCAATAAGAAACAATTAATGATGCTAGGTTTGTCCAATCAATTGATTGAAAACAATTAAATTGCCTCCGTTGATGTCAGAGTCTTCAAAAATTGTTGAAGAAATCAGCATTTTGCCGAATATCTCCAACGGGTCTAAGTCGTCCACATGCATTGCAACAATTGATTCTTGTTCTGCCTAATATCTCCAATGCCAATTCGATGATTTCGTCAGATTGCTCTAAGAGAAAGCTTTGACATTAAGTTTGTTTTTTTTTTTACTTTTTTTAAATTTTTGTCTGTATTGTTGATTTTTTTTATTCTTTTTTTGTGTAAAAATCATTAAAATATCTCAATGTATATCCAAAATATCCCCAAATTATACCAGAAATATTCTTATAGAATTCTTAAAGGTATATTACAGTATCCCCAAGATATACCCAATGAATTCCTTTCGGGGAATTCTTAAGTAAATCCTAAGGCATATCTAGAGTATCCACAAAATATATTGAAAGTATTCCCATAGAATTTTCAAAGGTATACCGAAATATCCCCAAGGTATATCTAAGGTATTATAAGGTAATTTCTTCAAGGGAATCTCAAGGAAATCCCAAGATATATCCAAAGTATCCCCAAAATATACCTGAGATATTTCCATGGAATTCCCAAAGGTATACCTAAGGTATACCCAAGCTACACTCAAGATATTCCCAAAAAAAAATTCCTTCTAGGAAATTCCTTGAGAATTCTCAAAATATACTCAAAGTATCCCCGAGATATACTCAAGATATTTGCGAGGTATTTCTTAGGAATTCTCAAGATATATCCAAAGTATCTCTAAGATATTCCGGAAATACCAAATTGGTTGTTTGAGATATTATGATGTTTTGAATTTTAATTAAATTATATTCTTCTTCTTCCTTTTTAATAATTTAATTGTTCTTATTATTGTTGTAAAGTAAAAATTGAACTAAAATATTCTCAAGATATACTAAAGATATGCCGAAAATATACCATCTGGGTATATTTTAGGCTGATTTTGAAATTTAGGACTTTTGTAATTGTTGAAAGTATTTTTCAGTAAAATTGAAAAAAATATTAATGGAAGGTAAAATAGTAATTATTCCACCTTTTTTTTTAGTATTTATGAAAAACTTCCTATTATTAATCCAAAAACCCGACTTACAATTTTATAAGTATTTAGTTAATGATCTACAAATACAATTGCATGAAGGCAGAAAAAGTTACTAAGACTGAGAAGTGAGAGGTGAAGGAGAAGGAAAGTGAGTTATCAATGATGTTCAATTAGGCCTACATAATATCAAAATTTCCAACTTTATGAATTTCATTTATCTAAATTTAATAAACTGTTTAAAGTTCATCAGCTCTTATTCATAAATCAAGTCAATAATAAATTGATATATAAAACAATTATTTCTAAAGATTATTTTTTTTTTTTCTAAAAAGTCAAGATAAAAATATTAAAAACTTAAAATAATAATAATGTAATTGAATTTCGATATTGAGGATCACTTAAAATCATTGATATAAATGCCACTATGGGTTTGGCAAGTGGGTGCGAAAAAGAAAAACTTGCCCAAAGATTTTTTTGGTAAAGTTGCCATTTTCAGGCACATAAAAACATTTTCGATTGTTAATTGGTTAAAGCTGTGGAATAAAAATTAGACAAGTTGTGTTATGTTTACGAGGATATATAGGAATATGGAAATAAAGAAATAAAGAAAGAAAAGAAAAGAAAAGAAAAGGTATATATTAACCAATTCGAATTAACAATTGCTCGTGACGTCAAAGTTGGAAAATTAACCAACAAAATAAATTACCAGATCGGATAGAGATGAGTTTTGACCCAAATATATTGTATAGAGGGAGTTCCTTTTTAATGCTGATGATATCCTTCAGTAATTTTTTATTTAAATTGATCATTTGCAATTAATTAAGAAGAGACTTGGAAGAATCAAACCGTTGATTTCCAACCACTCATATATAGAGTAGAAAACAAATGGAGAAAATAATGTGAAAACTAATCAAATATAAAATAAATTTTCTCACATTATATATTTTGGTCAAACAAATTACATAAACATATATTCCCTTTCAAACAATTACATAAAGCAACCAATGGAATAATGAATGTATATATATATATATATATATATAAAGATTAGCCCAACAACATGTAGGACCAACAAGCCAAAAAACAATTAATTATAACCCCAGTAGCTATGCATACCCAATCTATAACTTTTTCTTTTCTGCGTGATCTGTCTTTCCTTTCTCTTTTCCTCTCCAAGAATTCCTTATACCTCTCTTTTGCTTCCTTCCCATCTTTATCTTTCGGTTTCCTCCTCTCCCCCCTCTCCATTGCCTCCTTCAATATTTCCAAACTATCCTTCCCATTCAATGCCTTTCCTTCCATGTCCGCCATCCCCAGGCTCACCTCCCTCACCTGAACCTCCCCTCCTTCTTTTCCCCCGCACCTCACCACCACTTCGCACTCTACATACTCTTTCTCCCATGATCCTCCTCCTCCCGCCAGTACCGTCGCGAACTTCACCTGCACTTCCCCCGTCAACCAATGCCTCTGCCCTGACACCGCCATCTGGCTTGATATATTCATGGCTCGTTTCTCTTTCGGGTCCATCAGGATCCAGCTTACAATTAGATTCTGCTCCACCTGGTGAAGCCACGTGTCAGTCCCGCCAACTTGCCGCACCCATGTCGGCACGAACTCCTTGGGACCCAACAAGTCCACCCTGAACGGCGAGCTCCGGAACCATCCGCTGACTGTCTCAGTCTGCTCAACCTTTGAAAAGATAGGAACGTTCCGGTAGTAGACATCCACTGCTGAGATCAACTCTGTCGGCGTTACTGGATATGAAGTTTGATCGCTGCTGTGACTGTGGTGGTGGATGAGAGGGTAAGCCTCGGAGAAAAATGACCGGTGACCGGTCGGGAAGGTGGTTACGACTCTGCTGACAAGTGGGTCGTTAATGGATGGCCAAGTTGAGGTGCAAATTTTTTCCCACAGTTTATCTTCTTTGGAGATGGTTTGTAACTGGGAGGAAGTGCAGGCGACAGAAGCCAAGGCAGGGCCGTCGAGGCGGGTGAGGATATGGGTCTGGAGGATGTCTTGGTAGACGGCGGAGATGGTTGTATGGGTGGAGGATGATGGAGGAGGTGGAAGACCAACCATTTGAATATAATTCTTCATAGGATCGTAATTTGAGTAGTGACAAAACAAAGGAGATAGGGAATGATATTTATAATGAGTCAAATAGCTAGGAAAAGTCAAAGAGAGAGGCTTGATACTTATAATGAGTCAAATAGGAAAAGTCAAAGAGTATATACTTGTTTCAAAGCAAGGAAGAAATTGGAAACATCTTCTAAATTTCTTATCCAGTCAGTGTCTTTAATTTATGATATGTCATTGCAAAGCTCATAACGGTTTTATGCAGTAGTTGTCTTTGGTCCTAATTCCTCGGCAGCTCTTAAGCAGTCAAATATGATAGCTATTCAGTCAAACAATTAGAAAAAAGAAAAACAAAGAAGAAGAAGACATCATCTTGAACCCATCCAACTAGCCAGCATTAATAACATCGAGTAATTCTAGCAGTTTATTGACAATAATTTACATAATTAAATCGAATAATTAATTGCTTTTTATGCATAGACAATATGATTTTTAAGAATCCAAATTTAAATTAAAAATTATTTATAACATATGTGTTTTACCAACCAAATTAAGGTAGGTAGACTAGTACCAATGTAACAATGATGAGTTATGAATTCTATGCTATTATGATGAGATAATATAATAAGTTAAGTTGATGTGTTTTTCTCATAAAATTAAATACAAAAAATATAATGATACATTGACTTAACACTTACAATTTAGAAATTGAAGCATCAAACAAATGTTAAAAAACAATGTAAATCTACCCAACTGAAAAATCTTTTATAGTTTATATAAACAAATTTAATTTTTTGTGAGATAAATAAGAACGAGTAGTTTATAAAATTCAAGGGCAAAAGAGAAAATCCATAGTATTTAATATTGGGATGGCCTTGGGGGCTGATTTTTATTTTCAAAATTATTTGAAATTCGTAATCTCTGAATTATGAGGTTGGAAGTTACGCATACGAGCACAGCTATAAGGCTTATATATTCTGTTTTTTTTTTTTTTGGTCTTTCGTGTCATTTTTTTGTGTGCTCTTTCTCACATCAACATCCTCATATCATATTATATTTTCTACTTTTTTTTTTTTTACAAAAAATAGTCCTACTTATATTTAAATAAATAAAATATTTAAAATATATTATACTTATTTTTATAATATACTAATTTTTCATTAATGTATCTTGCACGTTATTATTAGGTATTGAACTTATTATTTGGTTTTATATAAAATAAAGGTAATAATTATTTTATGCATTCATTTTGTCAATTCTCTAAATTAATAATTTATTCATTATCAAGAGTCATATATAAAATAAGTATAGTAAGTATTTTTCTATTATTTTGCTTGTCTCCTTATTTTTAATTATTCATGTGCTATGCACGTGATTTTTTAAATAATTAGATTCATCATTATTAAATAAATAATAATAATAATCTTGTCTAGCAAATTAATTTTAGTTACTATTAATTATCATGTAATTAAGTCACATTTAATTTAAATACTAATATTTTTTAATTATATACACATAAATTTTAAAAAATTAACTCATTATGTATATGATTAAAATAAATTAATTATTAAACTATATAGAAATTATTTCAATATATTAGTGAAACTCATTGTTGTTGTGCTTTGAATGACAATATGCTGTCATTATTTTTTTATGGTATCATCTTAATATTTTTTTTAATTAATTATTCATCAAATTGTTTTGTCATCATAATTTTATATTTACATTTAAAAATCAAAGCATCTTTAGATATGTAATAAATTTATTTATTATATTTAATCAAAGAATTTTAAATATAATTACGACCTTAGATAAATCTTTCATGATAAAGATAGTAATATATATATATATATATATATATATATATGAAAGTGTAAGTAATATAATTTTTTTTTGCCCATTATAGTTATTAATTTATTTATTAAATATAAATTATCTTGTTTATTATAAATTATTATTTCTTTTTTAATATTAATTATCTATTTTTTATATATAAAATATAATTACCTAACTCTAATAGAATTAGATTTCTAATTAATAAATTATTAATACTATTCATTAATAAATTAAGTTATTAAATGATAAAATTAACCTTATTAACTAATATAATCAAGTTGAATTTTTGGTAAATTTATCTGTCAACCCCCTATTCCCACTTTTATATATAGTATGATATAATATAATTAAGTTACATTTAATTTAAATACTAATGATTGTTAATTATATTTTATTATTATATTTTATATAAAAGTAAATTATATTATATTATGCATATAAATTTTAAAAACTTAACTCGTTATGTATATGATTAAAATAAATTAATTATTAAACTATATAAAAATTATTAAGAAATTATAATTTTTTAAATAACTTATAAAAATTGTACTCAGTATTTTGAAATTCATGTTATACATTAAGTGCATGGTTATAATTTAGTTTAAATTTATCATTATATAAATTCAATATGTCAGTAAAAATCATTATTGATGTACTTTGAATGACAATATACTATCGTTATTTTTTTTACCGTGTCTTTCTACTATTTTTTTATTAAATTATATTTTTTTATTTAACCTTTGCACCTGATGAAAGGCGAATCTAATATATAATGGATGTACAATGCAAAAAAAAAAAAAGTTATTATCTAATGACAAAGAAAGGATCTCACCTCTGCACTTTTATGGACACACAATAACTTTAATGATTTCAACATATTCTCGGTCAATATTTTCTGAGCTACAGAATTCAAGGCAAAAGTCAAAGTGGCGATAACTTGCAATATATACACTACTTCTTGTGCAACCGATTTCCGTATTGTGTCATATTTCACTAATTGCATTGCAATGGAAACATATTTGGCAAGAGAGGATAGAATAGAATTTATTTGTTCAACCTTCTGTATACAAAAACTCTCATATAAAAGTTTCTAGTACAACAGATATGAAAACAACGATTTGATTCGTGATAGAAAAGATTGCCAACATAACATGCTAGTTGTTACTATTTATCATGCTAATGAGTTGCCGCATTTCATTTTCATCTTTATCAACAATACAATTTTATTGGTCTTGCATTATGTTTGCCAATATAGATGCCAACAAAGGGTGATGGCATGAAGAAAAGCGGAATATAAAATGAACCGAGTAAGAAATTAACTTAATTAATTAATACAATAAAGTTGGTTTTTTTGATAAATTTGTATATCCTCCCATATTCTCACTTTTATATGCAATATGATATGATGATTAGAAAATATTAATAAATTATGATAATTTCAAAAGAAAAATATATAGATTATAATTTAATATAAATAGCAAATATATAAACCTGTAAATATATTATGTCTTTTTTTATTAAAAAAAAATTCTGGAAGAACCTACCTGTGAAATCCAAATCCAAAACAATGTGTGAAATTGTTGGTAATGGGTAGGATAAGACTATTTTTCGAATTCTTTAAAACTTAATAGATATATAGGAATTCCTATATAAGCTATATATTGACTTGTGAGTCCACGCTTTGTATATACACAAACTTCCAATTCAGAATGGGGATTTGCTTTCAAGCAAGATTTTTACCCCTAAACTAAGAAGTCACCGACAGATTTTTCATTTTTTTAATTCATTTTTCACTTAAAAGAGAGAATTAAAGAGATTTAAAGAGGACAAGTAAGATAGTTCGAAAAGATTTTTGAGCTCGGTTTTAGAACAGATTTTTTTTCTAAACCGAAATCCAAATAGCTCACTAACGGCTTGGTTAATTTAGAATAGTAAGAACAAGTTGAGCAAACTCATTTTCTTCCAACACCAATGTGCACATGCGTCAATTAATGTATTTTTCTGATTAGGTTTCTATTAATGTGTGAAGTACCAATAACATAGTCCTAAAAGGATGGAGCGGAGACATAAAACGTGGCACAAGTACCACAAATTCATACCCACAAAACCAGAGAAGATGTTATCGTTTTTTTTTTAAAAAAAATAAACATAGCAAGAAGCAAATGAATGAAAGGACATTTATTCAGTTAAAACTGTGCTTGTGTTGGTAGGCCCAATAGGCAGAAAGCTCTGTTTCTCGTCCCAATATACTGAATCTGAGCAGAACTACAAGCTCAAATCCACAATGGTGTGAAACAGTAGGTTGAAAGAATTTACTGATATCCCGACCACTACCAAATCCACAAGGGTCATTGTGGAAATATTGGATTTAGTGGCCAGGTAATGATAACTTGTTGCTCTTGAGAAACTCAAGCATCTTTGTCCCAAAAAACAAGAGCTTGCTTCGCTTTGTTAAAAAAGTGGGCATAAAATATCATTTGAAGCTTAACAAACAGGATGCAAAATTCCAAATATGAAGTTTCCTAACCCCATGGCATGTGATTGTACAATTTCTTCCTTCTTCTATCTCTAATAATAATAATAATATTGATAAAACAAATTTCCTTTTTTTCTAATTTGTGCACTCACTTTTCCCATCCTCAATCGATTTCCATTTCTTTCTCAGTTTCTTTCTTCTTTATAATAACAACAAAATTGTCGCATCTTATCATTTAAAATTTTCATTATTTTACAAACATCTATTTTTTAGTTAATTATTTTTATTCAGTCAAGTTCTTTTGTTTTATTGACTCTTTAAATAATGATTTAATTATATCAATGTTATCAACATTAAAAAAAGCCATAAATTCAGAATTAAAATCATGCATTTTATAAATAAACAAAATTTAAATGCTGTGAGCAGCCCATAGAGATAGGCCCACATAGATAGGAGCGACCGGAACAGTATCTCTTTCACTCAAAGCTCCCTCCGTTGGAGTCGTCTCGTCTTCTTCATTTTTACTTAAACCCACAGCCTTTCTCACGAATTTGCAGTACCAGTAGATCCACTTTCAACTATCTACTGCTCTTTCTCGCCGCCCCTCTTCCACCCAGCTAAGGCGGAGCTTCAGCTTCACTCGGATGGCCTCCCACAACCACGGTACTCTATTATTTTTCTTTCATTTACTTTAATCATTTCTCACATCTCATGATACCCGTGCGCAGATTCATCATTCCTCTCTCATAAATCTTCCAAGATTCTCGTCGCCGGCCACCGTGGTCTCGTCGGTTCTGCTATTGTCCGTAAGCTCCAATCCCTCGGCTTTACCAACCTCGCTCTCCGCTCCCACTCCGACCTCGACCTTACTCGTCAATCAGACGTAGAATCCTTCTTCGCCGCCGAGTAGCCGGAATTTGCGATACTAGCAGCGGCTAAAGTCGGTGGCATCCATGCTAACAACACCTATCCTGCGGATTTCATAGCCATCAATCTGCATATCCAGACCAATGTAATCGACTCTTCGTATCGGCATGGGGTCAAATAATTACTCTTTCTGGGTTCCTCCTGCATTTACCCTAAATTAGCCCCCCAACCAATCCCTGAGAACGCCTTGCTCACGGGGCCTCTCGAACCAACCAACGAATGGTACGCAGCGGCCAAGATTGCAGGAATCAAGATGTGTCAAGCCTACGGAATTCAGTACAAATGGGATGCCATATCAGGAATGCCGACCAATTTGTATGGGCCAAACGATAACTTTCACCCAGAGCATTGATCATGAGGCGAAGGCGAAGGGAGCAAAAGAGGCAGTGGTGTGAGGGACAGGGAGTCCGCTGAGGGAATTTCTGCACGTGAATGATTTAGCGGATGCAGTGGTGTTTTTGATGGACAAGTACAGTGGGGTGGAGCATGTGAATGTTGGGAGTGGGAAGGAGGTGACAATCAAGGAGCTAGCAGAGTCAATGAAGGAGGTTGTGGGTTTTGAAGGGCAGTTGGTTTGGGATACATCAAAACCAGATGGGATTCCCAGAAAGCTCATGGATAGCTCTAAGCTCTTGGGATTGGGTTGGACTCCTAAGATCTCTCTTAGGGATGGACTTGTTCATACTTACAGCTGGTATTTGGAGAATGCGGTCAACCAATGAAATGATGCTCCTCCCTTCGTCTTTTATTATTATTATTATCTCTAGAAATTCTTGATATGATAATAAACTAACTTTGCCAATCTCAATCTCACTCCACTCTCTCTATTAGCCATTGCCTTGCTATAAATATATCAGTTGTAATATTTCTCATGTACTATTTATATCGGATTGTAAAAAATGTTAATTGTATCATTTTAATTCCTTCACTGGAATTCTTTTTTCAATGTTTTTATAATTATTTGAATGCCAAATTCTGAGTTCAAGGATTTTTTTTATTTTATTTTAAGGGAGTTTAAGCTATGCTCCTCATTGCTTACTAAAACACATGCCCCTGGCTGGTTAATGCCCTACTCTGATAGTGTATATTTTGGAAACGTCACTGTTTTGCAATTATGCCTTAAATTGAAGAGGAAGTACCGCATCAGTTATCACAATGAGGTCACCCAGCATAAGAAATCTTAAACCAAATTGATTGGAGATAAACCTCGCGGAATATATAGTAAATTAAACACATTAAAGAGAAATATGTAACTTGAAAGTTTCCAATCTGCAGTTGAGGTTCTGTACCAGCTGAAAATTTCCATTTCATGGAAAGTTGCATAAAACTAGAGAACCAAGCACGACATTGTTTTATACATTTTTCAGGAGGACTTAATTCTAGCTCAGAATTTCAGCCATGAAGCAAGAGCTCGGGATACGAGCACATGATTACTTGCAGATAGATGATTTCGTTGCATGGTGCCCACTACCAAAATGGTTGCCAGACAGTATACAGGCAATTCAATATCCCTCAAGATTCATTCCTTAAAATTTCAGAAAATGAAATGACTAAACTAACTTCCGAATGGAAAATATATTGAAAAAACAATTCGAGTTAAAGATATAGCATTGGAACGCAGAATCTGCTAAGGTATTTCGGATAAGGTTGTACATATCAGAGTTAGAAAAGCAGAAGCCCTCTACTGGATTAACCCAATAAAGGAATCCTCAGGATAGAACCCTCGAAACATTTTGTGATAAACGAATTAATTACTCATCACCCCATGTTGATGCTCCACCCATTCCAACTTCAACTGCCGCAGACAACTGGACTGTAGAATCCCGTCCATGGCTCTTAGTTTTCTTTTTCTTTGCAGAGATAGCAACTAGGGCACCCATCAAATTATTGTCTTTACCAGCTTTATTTACCATTTCCTTTTCACCATCAATTGCAGGGTTTTCCACATCATTAACAGCAAAAAGGTCGGTAAATGGTGTCTCCCCATTATCAATAACATCAAGTTCACCTTGTTTCTCCCTTGAATTTTTGCTCTCGGGTTTCTTTTCGACTTTGCTATTGTCATTCTCATGGACTTTAACATATTTCTTCAAGAATTTCTCATCTGCTTTCTTTCTTTTCTGCTTCAAGTCCTCCATATCATGATCATTAGTACCATCTTGTTCTTGCACTTTCTTCCTCTTTAGTTTCTTTTCAGCCACAATATTATCCCTTTCATCCACTGAAACATCTTTCTTCCTTGAGAGTTTGTCCTTCATTTTCTTCTTTAAATCCTTCTCCATAGTAGTAACACTCACATTATCATGATAAACACTTTCTCGTGTATCCATCTCAAGTTTGGAAAACTTATTTTCCCTCCAAGAATCCTTTTTCTTTTCCTTGGGAACTTCCATCTTATTAGCAGGGAATAGTGAAAAATCAACTTTTTCAATGTCTGCCCTCCTGCTGCCTTTGTCTATTGGTCTAGCATTAAATATATGCAAGTCTGGCAATAATTTCAGGACCTGAAATGACAATATTTAGAACAATAATTTGAACAGAAAAAGCGAGGCAGAGGTGAGGGGAAAAAAAAAGCACAAACAGCATGACCTTCTTGGTTAATCTGTCCATTTCAGTGATCGGGTTGCCTTGTAGATTGAGATTTTTCAGATCAACCAAGCAATTCAGCACCTGAAATTTTATGTGTCACCAAATATATGTTGCAAAATCTATAACTAACATTTCAGCCAAATATATCACATTCCTAACCTTTAAGTCTGACCATGTTGTAATCACGTTGTTCCCCAAATCCAAATTCCGGAGTTTCTTATTATAAGCCAACTCAGCTGGCAAAGTCTGAGCAATTAACAGAGAGGACAATTTGACATAACAAGGAAAATTGAACTCAAAAAAATAAGGAAAAAGAACTTATGAAGAGCTAATAAAGAAACATGATATAAGTTATGATACAGGCAACTAAAAATTCATAGCATCCAGTCTTACAGGACAAAATTCAATAAATATGAGCTCAGTAGAATGTTTACCTTGATATCATTATGAGCAAGTCGGAGCTCCTTCAGTTCAGTGCAAGATTTAAGTGATGAGCCAATGGTCTCAAGTTGGCAATTTGAGAGAGAAAGCTGTAAAATAAATGGTTTTAAAACCCTTCAAGAGGAGTTCATTGCAGCAGAAACAATTAATGCCCAACAAAATGCTACCTTTGTGATAGACTTCACCCTCACAAGTGATTCACCAATTTCACGAACTGGATTCCTGGAAAGAACTAAGGGAAATTGCAAAGGCAAAGACTGTAATTCAATTTCTAGAGATTAAATGCTAGAAGATCTATTCCACATAATAATTCAATTCCAATAACTATTTGACAAAACTTCTATACAGAAGACTCAAAAGATAAATGCCACAAATTTGAAAAATGATTGGAAGATCTTGTAGAGGAATTCATCGTGTTTTTGAAGTCCGAGAATACAGCATGTAAAACATTTTTATGGCATAATGTAGCATCTAAACTAGAGAATGTGTTGACTCAAATAGTGAAGTTACAGGAAGAAAAAGGTCAAAATAAATATTCCTAATGCCTGCAATAAGAAAATCAAGATTTACATGGCTGTAAAAGATTTCATAAATATTATATTGATCTGCAGTGCATCAAATAACAAACCAAATTCTCAAGGAAGCTAAACCTTGAACAAATTATTTTTTCTTGGAAAAAAAAAAGAAAAAGAAAAAGCCTTGTAAAAGTTTTAAAACAAAAGTGCCTATAAACCATGAAAACATTGAACATTTTCATGATGCTAACGGGTCAAAAAGTAAAAAGATGTACCATAAAATAACAATATAGATTCACAAGTGAAGTGAAGAATCAAATAAAGAACAATGCAATTAAATTAACTTCTTCTTGTGTGGGATATGATTGCTTTGTACAATATTACATAATATATCTGAATTCACTTAAGCAAAGAAAAATTACATTAAATATCCATGGTACTGAATAACATGAGAGGCACACATATAAAGTGAGGAATGTAAAACCCATACCAAGAGTGTTCAGTTCTTTAACATTATCCAGCTTGCAAATCGAAACAATCTCATTGTCTGCGAAGCAAAATCAGAAGAAAGGTGACTAATATAAGTAGTTTAATATTAAAATAACCAAAATAAATAACAAAAATCTCTAAAATCACAAGATAAATGATATCAAAACTCAAAAAGAACAGACCATTTAGAATCAAAGCACGTAAGGTGACAAGAGACCTAACTTCATCCATCGATTTAAGCTTATTTTTGCCTGCATTTAACACCTGAAGCACAAGAAATTATTTTTGTTTTTATTAAGGAAAAACAAAAAATGAAAAATTGGAAGTTAAGCAGTTAAATAATGATATTTACAGTGAGCTTAGAAAGCCCTTCGATTCCTTTCAAGCTCTGCAATTTGTTTTGCACCACCGATAGCCACTTCAAATTGAGGCATGAGCTCAATCCCTAATAATAGTCAAGAAAAATTAGTGTATACAGGTGCATAAATGAAGAGGAAAAGGAAACGCAGAGTGAGATACCTGGAGGGAAGTGAGACTATTGAAGGCAAGGTCGAGTCTCTCCAAGTTGGTGAATTGGATGAAGCACGATACCTACATGAGAGTTAAAGTTTAACATTTTTGATAGAGAGAGAGAGAATGAGGAGGATAGGAAAGGAGAGGAGAAGAGAGGAGAGACGGCGTCGTATCGTACATCTGAGAGAGCTTTGTGTGTGAGGGAGAGAGAATTAATGGAGTTAGGGTCTGTGGTGTGTTTATCCTTCAAAACCTGTTCTATCCTCAACCCAGTCATGCTGCTGCTTCTGCTAATCTGCTTGATTGCTTTCCGCTCTCGTCTCTTTGGGTTTTCGAACACACCAACCCCTGTTCCCCTCGACCAACAACGGCGTCCCCTATCTCTGTCTCATACTCTCCTGATTTTGTAAAACGGTGCTGTTTCAGCGGCTCCTTTAAATAAGTATTATATATTTTCATTTGTGCATTCAGATTTTAATAAAAATATTATATATTTTATTCATATTTTTATATTAATACCTTGATTTATATTTAATTTTAAATAAGTATTATTTCGTAAACACCTCCTAATAACACACTATATTATTGCCTAAACCGTCTCTTATTTTCCTTACCTAATGTCATATTTGATTCATGAAATAGAATAATTATTCCATGTAAAATAGTTATTTCATAATTTAACTCAAATTTTAAATAAAAAAATACTAATTTTATGGAATTGTTATTCTTTAATTTTATGGAATACACATTCCATATAAATTAGTTGTATCATATCTCATGAAATAAGATATTTTACCATCACCTCACTTCTTACTACAATTACCACTCACTCATCACCGCCACCATCACTACACTTCCACCATCCACTCATCACCACCACAAACATGACCACCTATTCATTACCATTAATCATCACTCACACAACTACTATCACTGCTACTACATACATATTAATATAATACCATATTTAACAACAATTTTTGTATAGAAATAGTTAATATTGAAATAGTTATTCTATTCCTACCTAATCTATTCCTTAGAAATTGATATTTTATTTCATACCTATTACATTCTATGAACCCAACATGGCCTAAATCAATTATATATTTTCACTCGTACATCGAATGAATAATAAATTATTATATATTTAATTCATACTTTTTTTTTCTGTAAATCAAACTGACAATAAAAGTATCATATATGAAATTATTTTTTACAATCATAAATTAGCCATCTGCCAGTTATATTTGCAATATATTTATTAATGATGATTTTATAATAATATACCTATTAAATAATAATGTGAACAATAAAAAACTAAAAATTAATAACATATTGTTTTCATATTGCACTTCAATATATTATCGAATGCAATTTAAAAAAAATAAATAAATGCACATTTTGCAGTTTGACGCAAATGAATACTTTTTAAATTGTAATAAGAAGTTTTCTCGACAAATGTAACAGAACTGCATGGATTGAGCTTTGTGAAGCCAAAAATTAGTAGGGTTAAGAGCAGAAAATAACTTGAAACATTCACATACACCTCTGCATCTGTTTAGAAATTCATTTTTGCAGCCTCCTCAGCCAAAACACACAAGGGGCCAAGGCAGCTTGGTTCAACTTCAACACCAAATTGCTACTTCCACTATGAGGCAGTGCCAACTATGGAAAGAAAAAAAAACTCAGGTCCAGAGGTACTACTATCATGAAATGTACTTTTCCTGCTGCTCTTGAAGTAACTTCGCTGAAGACTTGGCATCCAGATATAATGCACTCACTTCTTCGAGATCCGCCTATACATTCCACAACAACAATAAAAATTGAGGCCACTTTCTCCAGTTGTATATACTCATTAACACTAAATACTTACTGATTCATTGACACGATAATTACCTTGCAAATGTTGTCTCGGCCATTCATTTTCGCCACAATGCTGGCAGGCGATAACAGTTGAACTGCATGCCTGGGGAGGCAACAAGAGCAGGGAAAAAAATTTCCATGTATACTTTGGTAAATTAAACGTATTTGACGAAAAACATAACTAATAAACCATTCTTAACCTTAAGGATGAGCGCTGTCCAATCTCTCCAAGAAATGCCAAACTTTCTTCATCTACATTTAATTCCTCCACTTGTGCACGAATTGCTAAAATCTGCTCAAACAGCAAGTGTGAAGAGTCCATTAATTGGTGGCATTTGAAGAAATTCATGAAGTTTATAAAGTTAGTAAGCAACAAAAGCGTGTTAAAACCAAGGACATAACCTGTATCATTTCAGCAGGACCATATATTTGTGTTCGGACAATCACCAACCGGTCCAACAAGTCAACAGGTATTCCATGGGGACTATTCATATCCGTCCCTCTACAGCAACACATCCACGAGAGAAATTGGGACATCATAACATCGCAGGAACATGCATATGCATATGCACTTGACCATTAATATGATACAGCCATACAGGTCACAAAAACATAATCATTCTATCTTTGCATAATTGGTAACTATGATATTAAACCCTGCAAATATTGGTTTCCTAAATCCCAGGTCATGTCTACCACATGATTGCCTTTTATCCTTGCCAAAAGAAATAGAAGAAAATAACTATTAACAAAAAGAGGCAGGTGTATAATGCAAATATTTTCTTTTTTTTTATTCTCTAATCTACGAGTCTAGAATCCTAAGAGTTAGTGTCCCTCAGTTTTACCATTTTGACCAAAGTAATAATTTTACAGCAAAAATAAATTTTCATAAGGAGATTTTCCATTAGGTAAATTAATTATATAGTATATAGTGAGAGATTTTGAAATATTTTCTTCGGTAAAGCATTAAAAACAAGGGAAAAAAATTAGCAAGCCTGACACAAATACAGGAACAATTTATGCATATCAGATAGTTTTGCTGCGTAGTCACTTTCTGATTTCAAAATACTAACATAATTCATCAGGAATGCAAATCATGATTCAAAATGTTATCAAGCTTGGTCTCACCAATATATTTCTCAAAATGTGCATTAGTAAAATAACATATCATGCATAAACATTCTTCATACCTTACATTACATATTCCTCTATTTGTAGCAAATATTACTATAGGAGACAATGAGCTCTCCAAGGCACGATTCAAATAAGAAAAGCACTCCATATCCAGCATATGCACCTGTGACTTGTGATTTAGAAAACATAAAAGAAATAAGGGAAACAAATAGGACATGGAAATCGCCTCGGAGGAAAAAAGAACCTCATCAATGAATAGAACACCAGGGACAAGTTCTGCTATGCCTTCATCAATATATCGATTAACAACCTGCCGTAAGCAAAACTTTTTCAGCAAATCCCCCTTTTGTAACAAGAAGTTCAGAAGCAAAATATTGGGAACAGAATAGAGTATAACCTCTGTTACAACTCAATTACATCATAGCAAACCAAATATTAAGGACTTATTTATTAGAGATTAAAGAAAATGAGATAAGAATGAAGAGATTGTGCCAAAATCTAGGATTTTTTTTTTTTTTTTGGGAAAATTACTATTTATCCCTTGAGATTTGACATATTGTATTAGTACCCCTAAGGTTCAAAAATTATACGATTTGCTCCCTCTATTTTATCTCTATTAAATTGTGCAGTCTTTCTATTAAATTTTAGGGTATTTAGAAAGAATATTTTCTTTTATTCAAGGGAATACTAGTATGTTAAACTTCTTCTGGGGATACTAATACAATAAATCAAACTTGTAGGGTGTAAATAGTGATTTTCTCTTTGTCATTTCACGACAATCTAATGTCTATCTAGCAGAAAATCTAACGAAATGATGTATTAATAGAATATGATAAAAGAGAGGGAAAAAATCGTATAATTTTTAAATCTCAGAAGGTATTAGTACAATATATCAAACTTCAAAGGGTAAATAGTAATTTTCCTTTTTTTCTTATGTTAGTATTATGAATGATGTGCCAACAAAAAAACAATAAAGACCAAGGAGTTTCACATAATTTGAAGGGGGAAAAAAACAGATGCTAAGTCAGTGCCAAACCTTAAAAATAATGATTTTAAGCCAGAAAAGATCTATGTAAACAAACTGGTATACAAGTAGGAAATAGCACCTT
Source organism: Balakata baccata (assembly GCA_949630135.1). NCBI lineage: Eukaryota > Viridiplantae > Streptophyta > Magnoliopsida > Malpighiales > Euphorbiaceae > Balakata > Balakata baccata. The sequence continues at coordinate 2,762 of CATIWF010019559.1, read as the reverse complement.
ATTTATTTCTTGTCGCAGTTTGTCAGTGATTTCGGTTTTTCGGGGCTTCATCATTTGACCCATTAGTGACAAAATGTCTTGCCCACCTTGAGGTCTTGCATTTGCTGCATCTAGATCATGAAGTGTTACATCCTGATGATTAAAAGATAAAAAAGGCCAGAGCAATATAAATAACTGCATGATTTGTATAAACCTGAAAAGAAAAAGAGGAAGGAAAAATACAATGGGTCATGAGCCAGAAAAGTTTATGAAGCACAAAAGTTCAGTCAACTTAAACACTATCAAGTTCCCTGCTACTTTACTGAGACGATTGCTTTCATTAAGCTGCTCCACAAATGCAGATTTGGACACTAGCAATACCCCTCATGAACAATATTATCTAGATCTAACACATGTTACCTCAGTTCTTGTCCTTGGTATGGCACCATGCTTCACAAAGTGATGCAAGTCCTATTTAAAAAAAAAAGAACAAGTGCTCCACATTGCAAATAAAACCCTATTGCTCATATACTTAAAAATAGATACTGCGGTTATATTATTTTCTAATAGGTCTAGAGTCTTAACAAAGAGAAAGATAGCCTCCTTAGCCATTTAGAATATCATGTCTTGAAATGGATATCATGAAAAGAGACAAATGAAACCCACTGTTCAATAGACGTACCTGAACTATCTCCTTCTTTTTGTGAACCTCTCCCTTAGGAAGCGGGACATATTCTTCTGCTTCAAGATCAAATTCTGTAGCAAAGGCATCACTTCTGCCCACCCTTTTGACAGCTCCACTGTTTGCTTCAATGTATATAACATCTCCAACAGCTACCTGCAAATTGCATTACAAAGGTACCAAATATACTTAATTAGGAACAAAATGGTAAAATGACATGAAATTGTAGAATGCAAGAAACCCAAGAAAATAAATCAGTAACAACACATAAAAGTCCTTGCATAATTGAACAACCAAACCTGAAACTATTTTTACACATCACAAATAGTTCTCCAATGCATATACATAAAGAAGCATAACAACTGAGTAGCAAAAACAAAATTTTAAAAGACATTACCTTCTCCTTGATTAAGGCATCATAAATAGTTGGATCCAACTTTAGTTGCTTGGTTCCTTTGACAGTTTTTAGTCCAATGATTACATGGCTGATGCTTTTACCATAGCCACCTGCAACACTTTCAGTTTCTTCTGGTGACAGTTCAGTTACCTGAAAAAATACTAGGAAAACATCAAGCACTATGGTCACCTTAAAATGTTCACAAGATGAGAAAACGAGGAGTGATTATGATATTTAGCAAGAAACCATGGAAGAAAAACGATGATGATTATCTCTTCACAAGGAACCGTAACATATTTTAACTTGCCTCTCCCTCATAGACCTCTTTATTCTCCTTGATGCGTAGACCAATGGCTCTTCGAAAGTTTTCCATTAAAACTTCTGTCTTCTTCACTTCTGATGAGTATACCTCTGAGCCAACCATTGGACAAAATGGAACCTGCAAATAGACAAGGAAAATCTGTAATTATGTACCAAAAGACCACCATTCACTTAAATCTGTCAAAAGATCTCAAATGTGCAAAGAATTCAAAAGCTTATGAAAGAAACAAGAATATAAAGAACACCTTGCTCCCAAGTTCTTGTGATATGCCCAGGGCCAGGGCTGTCTTCCCAGTACCAGGAGGCCCAGCCAGTAGGAGAGCACGGCCAGCCATCTTCTTCTGTCTAATCATATCAACTACAAGGCCAGCAGCTTCTCTTGCCTCCATCTGACCCACAAAGCCTGCAGCCAATGGTATTGCTTTTCCACTGGTCTGAAAAGGAACAGAACCAAAATGATTCACAAAAGATTAACAGACAATCTAATATAATTTGAAGCCAGAAAACAATGAATTCAATAATTTCAGTACACTAGGAATATATTTATTAACCAACTTGGGCATCACTTCAGCAGATTCAAGCATCACCTAACAGTTCAGCCTGTGGGCAGAAGCTGTGAATCTGACATTTTCTTTGAAGTACCAACTGCAGGCGATTCAGGCTTTATGTAATATTTACACTTAATGAGTTCCTGATTATTTAAGCAAATACTCAATGAGTTTTGGACACGAAAATAAAAGTTCGAAAGCACTTATGCCTTCTTTTCTATCAATTGGTTAACTTGCGGCACTTTTGACCACTTAAAAGAAAACGGAAAACCTTGATTTGTGAACCCAATGCTTAATGCTAAGGGAAATTCTTGAGTTAGCGTTAAAGCTATAATCTTTCGAAACCTGATGGCATGACAAGAAACACTCTAGCTACATGATAACTATAATAGATAAAGGGAAAAATGAAACAAGGAGACATAAAGAGAGAGCAGATAACCCTAAAAGCAGAATAAGGGTGAAGTGTACCTCAAGGCCAAGACCTTTTATGTGAGTGTGAGTGGCGACCCTCTGCTTTTTGGCAGTGGACTGTACTTCTTCTATCTTCATCTTCTCCATCTTTGGGCTTCGTTTTCTTTTGCCTTCTCTACGTTTCGTGTGGCTTCTGCCCTTAGGCGGTCAGCTCCTATGAGTATGAGCTTAAAAATTTGGGCAAAACTCACTGTTATTGTTCACCATGGAAGAGGAGGGTTTAGGCTGGAATCCTGTGCTTCGCCGTCCTAATTTTTATTCTAAGTCCCTCGCTCTTATATTTCCACGTGGCTTTTAGCTATTTTCTCATTTTTAATTGAAAACTGGAAAACATAAATTGCATATATTGCTTTTGATACCCACC
>CATIWF010019551.1:0-53021 GCA_949630135.1 Balakata baccata | reverse complement strand
AAATTTCCTCCAATAATTTTAGTAATACCGATTTTGTCCATAGAGAAATTTTTAAATTTTTCCTAATTTTTCCACCAATCTTTTAATTTCATATTATTAATATCTCTACTTATTTTTCCTCATAATTTATCATTTTTTTTTCATGAGTCCAAATTTAGACTCCGACCGTACCGGCGTACCCAACTATGGTCACACATGATCAGAGCCTAAATCGCTGGACATTACAATGATGATATAAATTATAATATGTTACAATGTTTATGTTGTCATGCGATATCATGGAAATTCTATTTTGACCATAAAATATAGCTCATGCGATTATTAAGGAAAAAAAGGAAAAAGACTAAAATGCCCTTACTCGTACTAGGACTGACTATAGGATAGATGACATGTCATTGAAGGTGATTACGGTACCGTGGGATTATTTCATGCATTTATTTTCGAGCAAGGTGGCTTCAGCTCCGATAGCGGCCTTGACTTATTATGCTAGCAATTATTTTTATACAGTTATAAGTCCAGTTGGCTTCAGCTCCGAGAGCGGCCTTGACTTATTATGCTAGCAATTATTTTTATACAGTTATGAGTCCAGTTGGCTTCAGCTCCGAGAGCGCACTTGACTCATATACAGATATAGACAGTTATGATTAGGTGGGTAGGGTGGTTTCAGCTCCGAAAACACTCCTATTCGCAATCCGTATCATGTAGTTTAGTATAGAGTAACTGGGCAAATTAAATGAACGAACAGAAAAGAGGTAATTGTATTATTGTTCTTATGAATACAAGAATGACTTCCGTTTACTGGATACGCTATGAGTGTTATTTGTATGATATGTGGCATGATATTCTAATGATAATATATATGAATTGGTTTATGTAAGACTTGTTATAATATGATATTATGATATGTTGGAATGATATGCACGATAGAATTTATATGATTATATATATCACTAAGCTTGAATTGCTTAACGTATGAGTTTTCTGCACGCAGGTCTGGAGTCGTAGATAAAGTTGACATAAAGAAGCCGAGCCGATCAAAGTAGTCAGATCCAGAGTCAGCTCAATTTTATTCATTTCTTTTCTTAACATGCATTTGGGAATATAATTGGATTTTTGTTTTCAATTGTATTGCAAATTATGAATATTTTATTTTTGGTGTGTTTAGCCCTGAAACTCAGATTTGTTATTTACAGAGTTTCTTTTTAAGCCTGAATGAATGATAATCACTTATATGATACTTGTTGTCATAGATAAACAAATGAACGAAATCATGATATATAAATATGGTAAAGGCTAAAAAGAGAACAAAAGCTAACAGTAGTATTATGTATGCAGTAGCACTCCCTCGTATAGTAGACTAGTATGCTATATGAAAGGGTGTTACAAGGAACTTATTTTAAACTTCAATTTCTTATTCATATATTTACCATATTGAGCACCTGTAATTCGCTCACAAAACAATTTATAAACCACAATTTCCCAACAATATGTGATTGTGCGCATCGTCAAGTAAATACGAACCCCTTTAACTATAGCTTAGGTTGACAAATTGTATTCAGAACCTCAAGAAACGAATAGATTAGAATGATTATGCACCATTAAGTGCTACAATCAGCACTGATAATGACAATCTAAGCATACACATATAAAATTGAATGTATATAACAGCAAATCACAAGCACAACAATGCTTGTAGTAATTATTCTTTCAGAAATATCTGTAGGATTACACATACTATAAGGCAACCTTACAACAAAATAATACAAACAAACCAATTAAAGTTGAGGATTCTTTTGGGTGGTACTGCTAATATTAGGGTCCAAAAGCACTTCTGGGAGTATAAGATCTGCTAGATACTCATAACAGATATTGGAGAATGCAATGCAACCTCTCTCACATCATTCAATGGATAAGGTTAGGCCAACCATTCATCTCTGATGGATCTCATCATGAACAAGCAGCAAGCTATAGCAATTTGGCTGCCTTCCTAACACATAAGCGCCATTCAAGGGGTAAGTAATTTGCGCATGTCTTACATCAGTTCTTTACTACTTTTAGATATTTGGGCATGTTTTGGGTTCGTGCATAGGATTCTTTAGCACTTCCAACAAAGTGTAGTAAATTCTTGGAGCTATGGTTAAACATTATTACCGAATCTGCAACTCCACAATCTAAGTTAATTATATTGAGACCACACTGGTTCGCACAGGTTCCCAAACCTCAATAAACCACTTGTTTACTTATGATTTGAAGAAGCTTGTGAAAGTAAAAGATCAACTGTCGGAATTTTTAATATGTTCAACAGGAGTAGAGAATGATCAAAATTAGAACAATGTTTGAGTTAGCTTCTAGATCACTTGTGCAGAAATCCTAATATTTAATGAGAAGTAAATCTTTAATGCCCCTTTCCCCCAAGTGTTTCAACAAATTCACAAAATTTATCTTCGCATGCCTAAAATATGGAGATGACACTTTTCAGGGACATAGAAGTGCAAAATTATCGCAAGAAAAAAAAAGAAGAAAAAGAAAAAAATATATAACCGCTATTTTAACATCTATGTTAAACAGTGTCAATCATTCGTTCCCAACTAGTAGTTGAATGCTTTAGGTGCAGACTATGTGTCATCAATGCTGCTGCATATTTTCTAGTTACTCATTATCCAGATTTTGCACCAATGTTGTATGCGCTCCTCACTCCATATGTATTAAGTGTAGCATTTTTAATAAATTGATAACAGAGCAATAGGCCACAAGTGAGCAGAAACAAAAATGCTTTCACAAAAAAAAAGAAAAAGAAAATTGTAAACATCATCTTAGAAAAAGTTTCAGCAAGCTGTGAGATCACCTCCTTGATGCCAAAACTAGTATTTGCCATCTTGTAACTCATTCCATAGATGGTAATACAAAATCATATTGATGCATCAAAGACCATTGTCATATTAATACTATTCCTGTAACCACTATTGATCACACCTGTGATTTCCACCGCTTTGCAGCCCAGCAAGCATAGTAGCTATACCTCCATCCATACTAAAATATCACCTTTGACTATGCCTAGTACATACGAATAAAACATGGGCTTGAAAGGTTTCAAATTTGGCATGTTCTAATAGAATACCCTACTATAGAGAAGCCTCTCATAAAGAAACAAGATCACCTAAAGTACTAGCATAGAAAAAAGTCAAAATAATTCTAACAAGACACTGCAGGGGAAATGTATTGCCTAAGAATTTTTCAAAAACAACTAACAAGGCAAAGAAACAAGATAACCTAGAATACTAGCAAAGAGCAGTCTGCCATAAAGAAAGCCACAATAGCTCTAACAAGACAATGCAGAGTATTGCCTCGGAATCCTTCAAAAACAACTAGCAAGGCACATATTTCACAACCATGCAAAGCATGACGGTAAGTATGTTAGACAATTTTAACCAAAAAAAAAAAGAGCTTCCCTTGATAATGAAGAATACTCTTCCCAATTCCCATGCAATCTCATACAATTTTGCAATCAGTTGGGGAAATAGAGTAGAAGCAGCAGCATATGAAATATTCACTTAGTAATGGATTACGAGAGAATATGATTCAAAAAGGTTTTTGTGATGGTTTTCTACCAAATATAGCTTCCCAAACTGCGGATGAAAATGGTGCATTTTTGTCAAAGAAGTCTCTGATAGCTTTCTCATTAATGAAAAATCCTTTCTTCCTCAAAGCTTCAATAGCACTCTGCGCTTCTACCACACCCTTCTCCCTACATAACCCATCAACCAAACCAACAAAAGTAGTGACATTTGGAGAATGACCGGCGTCCAACATTTGGAAAGTGAAATCAACAGCATCATCAATTGAATTACATTTATACAATCCTTGAATCAAGACCGTATAACTGAAAGCATTAGGATTGATGCCATTGTCAAGCATTTTCCTGAAAACTCTCTTGGCATCATCCAGCTTCTGAGCCTTGCAAAAGCCATCAACAACAGCAGTGTAAACAACAACTTCAGGAATGGTACCCTTCTCACGCATTAAACCAAACAGTTTCATGGCTTCCTGAACAAGGCCATCTTTGCAGAGCCCATCGAGCATAGCTACAGCATTGGGGATAAGCCCAGTTTCCTTCATCTTCTTAAAGATGTCATTAGCATCCGGAGGAGGAGAATTGCTGCTTTGTTCTTCACTGTCATTATTCTTAGATGGCGGAGGAGGAGGATTACTTCGAAGGGGAATATCGTTCTCCTTGTTCTTGTCAAGACGGAGCTTGAATTTCTCGAGAAAATTATCATCAGATGGAGGATTATGATGATGAGTGGAGCCACTGAGTCTGACATTTTTAGGTTCTCTATGACTGGGAGATTGAGATTGAGATCGGTATAAGGGTCTCTCGCCTCTTAAGGGCCTGTTTGGTAAGGGATGAGGTGGATTCTCTACTTTTCTTGAACCGTCTTCTTCATTGTTGGGATTGAATTTGGGACTGAAACTTGTTGGATCTCGCATTGAGCTGAAATGGCGAACCACTGACTGGGGATTGCACTTGCATCTTATTAGCTTCAACATTCGAATTTCAATTGGTGAATCAATGCTCTGCTTTCAGTATTGATTTTTGAGACAAACAGGGTTTTTTAACTTTTTCTCGTTGTTAGGGTTTTGGCTACAAAGTGCAAAGACGAGGATAATATTGTCTTTTCACAAAACTAGGATAAGAGAGGGCAAATATGGTATAGAAGGTGAAAGATTGACTTAAAAGAACACTACCCGGGTTTTGGAATTGGCAGAAGAAGATAAGACCTTCTCATTATTTGCTTTGGATTACCCAAATGCCATGGATGTGAAGATTCTGCATATTTTTATTTGCAGCTAGAGAATTCTTCAGCGTCTCCTCTCATTTCCCATTCCTTTGATAGGCAGGTAAAATTTTAGTAATATTTTATATTTTGTTCTAAATCAGCTTCTTTCTCTTCTTTTTTACTATTTCAGTGTTATGTTACCCTTGGTAATTACTTAAATTTTGATTATGAATCTTTGGACAAGATATAATTAGCAATTTGTGCTTAGGATAAAAACCCTTTTCTTGCATTCACTCATTTAATAATTCCTTTGAGGTTTAATCAAGTTATTCAGTTGTAAATGGAGAGCTTTTGTAATAAAATGCTATGTCCATTTAAAGGCTTTGGTGATTCTAGAGACTAATGATTGGTAGTAGCTCTTATGGTTTGCATCCAAGCTAATTGCAGTCTTAATTAATTTCCCTAGTAGTAGTTAATTTGTAGAAAGATGCTGACTTTGATATGCTTCATTTGTTCTCAGGTCATATGGAAATGGCTAGCACTTCAAATGGCACTAGTCTCATGTGGTTTTTTAGGGACAGAGGTTTTGATGATAAGAGTATTCATGAAATGTTCAGAAAGTGCAAGCCCCTTGAGGGTGTGCCAAGGGAAAGAGGATCTGAAAATTGGGATTACCTGAAAAGCATTGGCATTCAAGAGAGAAAGCTTCCTCATGTTATTTCAAAGTGCCCCAAAATCATCACTCTCAGCCTCAATGAGAAGCTTATACCAATGGTGGAGTGTCTTGCTACGCTGGCCACTAAACGATGTGAAGTTGCTTCTGCTATAACCAAGTTCCCTCACATTCTGTCTCATAGTGTGGAAGAGAAACTGTGTCCCCTTTTGGCATTCTTTCAGGCACTGGGTGTTCCTGAGAAGCAAATTGGAAAGATAATATTGCTCAACCCAAGGCTCATCAGCTACAGCATTGATTCCAAGCTGACAGAGATTGTCAACTTTCTTGCAGCTCTTGGCCTTAATAAAGATGGAATGATAGGTAAAGTTTTCGTGAAACACCCTTTCATAATGGGTTATAGTGTTGACAAAAGACTCCGCCCTACTTTGGAGTTTCTCAAGTCAGTTGGCCTCACAGAATTGAATCTTCAAATAGTGGTCATGAGCTTCCCTGAAGTTTTGTGTAGGGATGTGAACAAGATCCTGCAGCCCAATCTCACTTATTTAAAGAGATGTGGGTTTGAGGATAGACAAATTGTCGCTTTGGTTACTGGGTATCCTCCTATTCTGATTAAAAGTATCCGAAATTCTTTGGAGCCTAGGATCAAGTTTTTGGTGGATGTAATGGAGAGACAGATTGATGAAGCTGTTGCATATCCCAACTTCTTTCAGCACAGTTTGAAGAAGAGATTGGAGTCACGGTATAAACTTTTGAAGCAGAAGAAAATATATTGTAGCTTGAGTGAGATGCTGGCATGTAATCAAAAGAAATTTTTATTAAAATTTGGTTAGCTGGAAGCATATTCCTCAGATTAGTTTGTTCCTTTAGTCTAGGTAGACTTCCTATATCTGTAGTTAATTCAATTTGTACATGGATTTGCGCAGATCAATGAGAAATCAAGTTTTCTGACATCTACTTCTTATTTCTGTTATTATTAAGCCTAACGTTCTATTGTTCTGCAGTTGTAATGACTATTTGCCTGTGATTATTGAAGATTTTCTTTATTTTTCATGGTAAAGTTCCTTGCATGTTGAATGAGACGTAGACAAGGGAAAATTTCTGGATGCCATTGATGGCTGTTCATGTTCTTCATCAAGCTGTTCGAACATAAGCAACTCTTAAGCTACAAACTGAACTCTCCCTGGGGTAATTTTCACCAATAGTCCCTTAACTTATCATTAATGTACATAAGAGTCTCTAAAGTTCAATTTGTAACATAAAAACAATTCAACTTGAAGAAATGTAATACAGAAGTCCTAATTGGCTATAGTAGAATATTGCAGCAGGTTAATGATTGTGGACTGTCATATAAGCTAAATCTTATAAAAATATATCTGTTCTCACTTAAAAGGTCTTCTCTCTTCACTTATATCTCCATATACAAACTAGATTTATGTTATATGCAAAACTGAGAGAAAAACAAAAGGAAATGTATAATTTACAAAAAACACTATCCAATTCTAATATGGAGGATTTGATATAGCGGTATTTGGTATTTGAGATTACTGTTATGTATTTTAAAAGTATATTTAATTTTTTTTTTACTTAATTAACTGATTTTTTTAAATTTTTTTATAAACAGTTTTTTTCAAATTTGCTTCTGGAAAAAATATCTATTTATAGCTGCTTCTATCTAAAAATAGTTTTCAAAACTAAAAAAAGTTAAAAATATAATTTTTTTTTTCTGAAAAGCCATTTTCCAAATACAATGTCAAAAAGGCTCACAATGTTAAATATCATTTTGAATAACTTTTTAAAATAAAAAAATCCTTTTGAAATAAGTATGAGCATGAACACTTTATAAACGAAACAAAAATAGTACATTCAAACTGTGTTGCAACTAAAGAGAATTTATATCTAAGTTTCCAATTAGTATATTATTATTGCGTATATAACAAAGTTGGCTCTATTATTATTATTTTTTTTTTTTATTTTTTTTTCAATAATTTTGCTTGCATGGTGGAAAGAGGGAGAGAATAGATTTTTTTTTTTTAAAGAGAGAATAGACCATTTAAATGAGAAGAGAAATAGATTTTTATAAGACATAAATTACATGCTGCAACCTTCTATTGCCAGCTAGGAGGACTTTTGTGTTACATTTCTTTTAGTTGAATTGTTTTTATGTTATAAATTAAACTTTAAAGATTGTTATGTCATTAGTAATAAGATAAGGGATCATTAATGAAAATTTCCCACCCTTTCAAATGTAAACTTATAAGTATTTTCAAAATGTAGGTTTCATATTAGGATCTAGTGTTGGGTGTCACAGGTAAGTGATGATTGTCATGAATTCGTGAAAAGTTCCAAAAAGGTTGCTCTCTGTCACGTCTGTGATGAGTGTCACAAGCAAATGACGATTTCCAAGAACTAAGTTTTTGTCACGTGTTCATAGGATTGTAAACGGACCAAGTCGCTCATGAGCTATTCAAGTATCGGTTTGAAAAAAAACTTGTTCGAAATTGTTCAATTACCTTAATGAGCTGAACTCGAGCTCAATTTTGAGCTCGATAATTTTAATGAGCCGAGCTCGAACTTGATAGTGTTTGATTCGTTAGCACGCGAATATATTCATTTACAGGCTGCCAAATACATTTATAAACTTGTTCGTTTAAAAATTTATGAACATGTTCACGAACGCATTTGTTAAGAGACTCGCAAATATATTCGTATATAGGTTCTCAAGCAAGTTCGTATATTAATAATATTATATTAATATTTTAAAGTTTATATTCTATTTTTAATATATTAAATAAAATAATATTATTTTAAAAAGAAAAATGGCCTTTTAGGGTTTTGGTTATCTTTCTTCATCTTATTCTCTCATTTTCCGAACTTCCATCTCTTTTGCAGCAATGCTGATCTAATATGAATATGATCTACTCCTCACGTCTTTATCGCTGGAGAATTTGTCCATTGTTCACCGTTGCTCCTCTCTTGTTCTCACTTGTTGCTCCTCTCACTTTTTTAGTTTACATTTATTGAAACCCTTATTTCTTCCACAAAATTGAATAATAAAAAAGTCAGGGTTTCTTCTATTACTTACCATTCAATATCTATAACATCTCATAACCATCTCGACAATGTAAGTTCCTCTTTATTCTTAAATATTCTTTAGGGTTTCTAACTATTTTAATTTGTTGAATGTGATTTTTGCAAACACGTATGAGGATGATGATTTTGGCAGTAATTTTAACGAGTGCCAGAATATCATGCATTCAGGATTTGTTTATTTTTATTTGTAAACCTGTTAGTTGGTTTTATAAGTGAATGTGTATGCTCTATTATGCAATCTAGGTAGTAAGAGAAGCTTAGGAGATTTTGAAGATGATGTAGATGATAGTTGACTTGAAAGCCTTTATAGTGACCACAAGCACTTACAATATGGCTAGTAATTGATATTCTTTTCATATACATTTGATTTAAGGATTGTATTTGTTTGATTTATTGCTGAAATTTCTTATTTGACCGGTTGCCTTTAAGGATTTTAAGAGTTTTTGTTTATTTCTTATCATTAAAAGCTTGAAAGTTATATAAAATGAGTTTGTTTTGCTACTGAAATATGTCATGCTGCTAGTTAGTTATTCTGACTAATAGGAGTATACTCAAATTCAAATTTAAGAACTCACAGTACTAGTCTATCATATTAACTTATTTGTAATCTAATTTCATCTTTGATATGGTTGGAGTACACTCAAATTGTTTTGATGATATTGGCTGAACAACAAAGCTGCTAGACGTCTTTAATGATTAATGTTTGTCTTCTATCTTGCCTAGGGATTTACAATATTTGAGTTTAAAGATGTGAAATGAATGGGAAATGGTAGACTATTACTACATATAGGAATATGATATACAATATTTGAGTTTTGATATAAGTATTCTGTTGGAAATAGAAATAGCCAAAGATATGTACTAATTCTTAGGGATATGCAGCTATAAATTAGTTATAATTATGGTATTAGGTAGCTATAATTATGCCTTGATTTGTATACTTAGTTTGTTCCTTTTTTGTTCCTTATATTACCTATTTATAGGTGTTATGTATCTATTCTAATTTAGATGTGAGAAATAACAATTCTTTTCAATATTCTTTTTAGCTTTTATGGTATCAGAACTGAGATTTAATTTCTAAAATATATAAAACCATGTCAGAAATTTTTTTTAGTTCTTTTGCTCAGTCAAAAGACCCAACAACTAATACATTCAACATTGATTCACACTCTATCCAAATCACCAATATTAGATTGAATAGAGATAATTTTATGCGTTGGTTATAATATATCCTAATGTATATTTGAGGGCAAGGAAAAATTGGTTATCTAATAGGAGAGGGTCAAAGCTATTCTATCTAATTATTTTTATAGATAGTTTTTTTCTAAATAATAATAATAATAAAAAAGGAATTCCTATTATTTAAAAAATAAAAAATCCTTAGGTTATACAATAAAAAAACTTAGAAGGTACCAGTAGAGAAAGATTCCTCATATGTTGTTTGAGATGTTGAGAACTCCGTGGTCATGACATGGCTTGTAAATTCTAGGGAGGAAGACATTACCTCCAACTACATGTGTTATTCTATAGCTAAAGAGCTATGGGATAATACTAACTAAATGTATTCAGATATGAGAAATCAGTCCCAAATATATAAGTTGACAATAAAACTTGGCGAGCTTTGCCAAGGAGAGGACAACATTACCAAATATTTCAATTCTCTAAAGCAATTGTGTCAAGATCTAGACATCTTCAATAACTAAGAATGGAAATCACTAGAAGATTGCAATCTTAACAAAAAGATGATTTAAGATCATTGAATCTACAAATTTCTTATTGGATTAAATGTAAAGTTTGATGAGGTAAGGGAAGAATTATATTGGGTTTTTGTAATATATCATATATGTAGCGTAGTAGAAAATTAAAGTTTATAACCCAAACCATGGATTCACCTTATATTGCTATGATTAATTAAACCTAAATAAAGTTTGAAGAAGATTGCCTTTTGATATTAGAGAATTCCAATCTTTAAAATATCTTACTAGGTTGTTGCAAACTGCAGTAATCCTCTCTTGGATAACCTCTAATAGAAATCTATACGAAGGCTTGAAGACGAAAATCTGAAGGCTATGGGTTTTACACAATCTCTTGTGCTAGTAAGAGAAGATGCAATTTAGAGAGAGAGAGAGAATGAACTTTTTCTATTATCAAGGTTGCAGCCCATAAATAAGGACAAAAAAGGGGACTATTTATAATCCTTGAATGGTTAAGGTTCGGAACCCAACTTCAAAGAATCTTAATCAAATTAGGTTTCCATATCTAACGTCTATCTCAATCAAGAAACATCTCTCCCGTTCGAGATAAGTCCAAACTTGGGTCGTCCTCGATCTTGACATCCCATGTCCCAATTAGGACTTTGTGTAATTTTAGTTCAGTAGCTTTTCCAGATCGAAAGCCAGACTTTTCCTCTTGTGATAGAAGTGCGCTTGTGCAACTACCGTTCACGATCACGACATATTTCCTGCTAAGGACAATGTCATTTTTGATCAGGATAGAGCTTGGACCCAATTTTTCTATCTCAGTTTTGGATCCAATCCAAAAGCTCATTTTACTTCCTCTACACACCTTCATATGTGTAACTCATTAGGTTCCCAGTTATGTTAGCTACTCAGATTAACACACACTTGATCTAGCAACATATCACGACTCTCAATTGATCGGAAAGTAGTGAATTGATTACAAACCTTTCCATAGACAATTTCTATGCAATTCGTCCTTTCACCCTCACTATACCCCACTCGGTTCAGAGCATGGTCTAAGTATCGTCTCTCATTAAACTGATTACATCACATCTAGTCTAAGTGATAATCTATTTAAATACATTAAAGTGTATAACAATTTTATTGTTCCTAGGGCTATATACTTCTCAAAACTCATTTACGAAATGATGTTATTCTGCTAAAGCTAAAAAAACAATTTGAATTTTTTGCCTCTTTTCTCCGGCTGCCTTTGATTCTTCTTTCCTCTCCTATTTTTCTCTACAAAACCCTCATCGATCTACCTCTCCACTTCTACAACTAACGAACCAAAGGCCATGGTTTTCAATGCTCTCTACTCCTACATCTCTATGTTTTTATATTATGTAGTGAGTGTTGTTGTGCTAGATCTCCAACGCCATTAACATTCTCAAAAAAATTATATTTTTTTCTTATTTAATTAGATTCTTAAATTGACGGGATATATATATTGTTTCAATTTTTACTTTCCTTCCAATAATCATTTTCCTTTATCTATTTTTCAATGCTTGATTTTGATTATGTTTCACTACTTCTCATTCTTTGTCTCTTTATGCTTCTATTGTTTGGTGTTATTTAGTGGGTGTTATTGCCCTAGATCTCCAAGGCCATTAACATTCTTTAATAACTTCTTTTTTTTTTCTTCTTTTGTAGATCCTCAAATTGACAGGAACAACTCCAATTATAGAATTGTTGTTTCAATCCTTACTTCTCTTCCAGGTATCGTTTCTCTTAATTTATTTTCCAATGCAAATTATAAGTAGTCTATAGAGTTTTTTGCTTTAAAAATTAGGGAGATCTTTTTTATTCAAATTGAGAAATGCAAATGAAGAAATGCTAAGATGGATCATGTCATGAATGACAAAATTTTTTCGAGAATTTTGCTTTATGTTGTTGGAATATAGAGAGTTTGATACAAAAATTTAAAAAATAGGAATCATAATTGAAAAATATAAAGCAAAAGGATATTAAAAGCCACAGTTTTCAAAAATAAAAAATAATTGCGAATAGTTACTGGGATTTCAATTTTCTTAGATGGACTTAATTATTTATAAATTTTTCATTATTATAAAGTGTGTTTTAAGAAAATTAAAGTGTTAACAAAATAACTATTTTACACTTTTTGTAAATTTTTTGGTTCATTAGTCTAATGTTGTATGGAATTATGAGTTCGTGCAACAATTGATTTTGTTTCTATATTAATTTTGAACCCTTTGATATTGAATATTTTAGAGGTATGAGGTTGTGTCCTTAACTAATATATAATTAAATGCATAATAACTAAATATAAAAGTAGTTGATTAGGATTGTTTTGTTTTATTTTGTGGGTATTTTTTCAATAAATTTTCTTTTTCATGTTTGTGACATTTTAAACATTTAGTAATATTGAATGCAATTTATATGCAAATGTCGCTTTTTTCTCTAACTCTCTTTATCTACTGTGCTACTAATCATAAAAATGAAATATTGCTTTGGGCTTGCAATATTTATACATAAGAATTTTGTACACTTGCTCATTAAAGTTTCTGCATAGAAATACATATTTGTTAAGATTTAACAAATTTATATTTTATTCATTGGATTTCTATATATAATAATAATCATAAAAAAAAGGAGTAATGTTTGTCATTGCATTTTAGATTGGGGCTAAACACAGGTTATTTGCTACATGCCACAACCATAAGTATTTATTTCACCATTAATTTTAAGGAATTAAGTCACCATGTGTTGATATCATTTAAGTAAAGGCGTGGTAGGGGCCCAACGATTCATATAGGGCCTTTATGATAACATTTGCAACATGAAAGTCAGATTCACTAGTATATTATTTGTGGAAAGGCATGAGCGATCAGTATTGCCTGATTTGAAATATGGAACATGTGTTGGATATTTGATAGGTATTAGTTAATATGGGATTAGAGATGGCAAATGAAGAAACTAAGCTAATGCCATGGCTTTAAAATTGTAAGTTTCTATGTTACATCTAAATATGTTTTTGGTTTTTTTAATTCCTGACCTTCACTATTTGTTATGTGATCTTAGATGCCTTTTATGTTTTAGTTGGGTGATGTTCATTTCTTCTGTCATTTTTATGCATATTTGTTGATATTTGTTGTGAAATAGAGCACATGATGGTGCATAATAAATGCTTTTTGTTAGGAGCATTCACATTAGAATGAAGTTTATTATATCCTTGCATATTATTTGTACTTTTATCTTTCTCAATCTTTATTATCACGATATACAAAATAATTTTATGTTGATTAGTTCCCCTACAAATTATATATTACAAATCTATTCAATATTAAGTTTTTTTTGCCATGTGGATCAACAAATATTTAGTGTAAAGCATATTTTGATTAGTAATTTAGTGGTTGATAAAACTTAATTTTGTTATGTGGTTCAATTGATTACTGTAAAACATCTGTATTAACTGTAACATGACAATATAACTAGATTTCTTTATTTTTTTTTCTCTTTTTATTTTCGAGTTTCCCATTAGATAGATAAGAATTTCAAAAGTTTACTATTGGATTTGATATTAGACTTCAGCTTTTATCGGCTACTTACTATAATTATTTTTCTACTTATTGATCAAATTGTTTGTATTTAGAACTTGATTACATTGCATTTTCTCTTTTTTTTTTTTGTTAATTAAAAAAGTTGCATTGCTGAAATCTGGAATTTATGCATCTCTTGGTCAAATTACAAAAGAGATATAAGATAAAGGAAAATGTGTCCTTGGAAAGGACTAGTGAGGCCACCCATGGAATAATTGAAGGTAGACTCTTCTTTAGCATGAATGAGCAATTCAAAAAACAAAAAGTGATTTATATTGTAAGTTAGGCCGAATTTATTAAATGTGTTTTTGATAAAAGCATAAATCTAAGTTTATTAATAGTTTAGATTAGATGTTAGTATAATTTTATTTATATTAAATATTTTGCACTTCTGATATGTATGTATTATTTATGATATGTTAATCTATCAACTGGTGCTTATAATCTGTTATGAGTAAAATTAAAGAGAGTTTAATACGAGGTCGTATAGCTAAGTAATTGTCATATTCAAATAGCATTTTTCATTTTTGCATTTCTTTCCCATTTTATCTTTTCTGCTTTTATGTTGTGAGAGATGCTGAGTTATCAGTGGAGAATGTAACTGATATAAGCATACCATTCCCTATTATGTACTCATGCATTTGATGATAAATGAATAAATTTATCTTTCTTCCTCTTTGAGATTCTCTCCTTCTCTCTCTAGTGTCTTCTTTCTCTATTCTTCCAAATTTTACTCATAACATTTCGTATCAGAGCATCGATCATCGGTCTCTATGGTAGCCATCACCTCTTGCCACATCCAAATCATCGCCAGTCATGTCTGTCTCTGATAATACACGATCGCAATACATGAAAAAGATGGAGTCAATTCGTAACATGGTCAATGGCTTGTTGCAAGAGCATACCTAGTGCCAGGAACTAATAGTAGGAAGCCACTTGCTTGCAGTAGGAGACTACTTAAAGGCAAGAACAACTCTTCACTAGCATGGTGACCGAAAACAAAAACCTCTTTGCTACAATGAACTCTCCAAATCAAAATCAATCTTAGAACCAAACACCACCCCAAAGCTAGTCTCAAACTGAAAACTCATTGCCAAATCAAAACCTATCCCCAGTTTCATCCTCTTATTTACCTGTAAACATCACCCATAACCCTGCTCTAGGAAACACCACTAACCCACCAATATCACCCTTTATTGACCTCACTAATAATCACAACCAAGCTACCAATAGAAATAACTATCAGATGGCTACTTGATTTACTAAGATTGTGTTTCCTCATTTTAATGGAGAGGATCTAAAAGGTTAGCTGTTCAAGAGTGAGCAATTATTTCATAACGATTTTACTCCCTACAATGCTAAGGTAAGGTTTACAGCGATCCATTTTGAGGGACGAGCCTTGTAGTGGCACCAGTCCTTTATCAAGAATCGAGGTGGAGCTTAGGAACCTCCTTGGGAAGAATATGTGGAAGCTCTTAAATGTCATTTTGGTGAGAAGGTATATAAAGATTCCATGGCAGACTTGAAAGGCCTAGTACAAATTGGCTCTCCACAAGAGTACCTAGAAGAATTTGATATTCTCCCTCATAAGGTAACTCTAACTGAAGATGATTCTCTAAGTTGTTTCCTTAGTGGGCTAAAAGATGAATTAAAGATCCATGTATGTATGTTTGCCCTAAAATCCTTGCAATAGGCCTATGCCCTAGCTA
Source organism: Balakata baccata (assembly GCA_949630135.1). NCBI lineage: Eukaryota > Viridiplantae > Streptophyta > Magnoliopsida > Malpighiales > Euphorbiaceae > Balakata > Balakata baccata. The sequence goes on along the minus strand of CATIWF010019551.1, from coordinate 37,472 downwards.
GAATAGAGGATTCCTACATAACATCAATGCAATCCCCAAATTCCAACTTTAATAGATTACTATATCATTACCAGTATGAATACATATGCTAAAACCTCTACCCCATCCATTAAGACACCCTTACTGCCTACTCCTATACTAACCAGTAAACTGAGCTCTCAAAATTGCATCACTAAACCTGCCTCTACTTCCATACTCAATGCTAACAAAATTTTTCCCTTTAGAACTAGAAGGTTATCTGATGAAGAACTTAATGAGAAGAGGGCTAAGAACTTGTGTTTCTGGTGTGATGAGAAGTTCACTCCAGGTCATAAATGTAAAAAGAAATAGTTACATATGATGGTAGTACAAGAAATGCCTGAAGAAGAAATGAAAGCAGGTGAAGAGACCTTCTTTTGGACTTGTGATGAGAGTACTGAAGCCATACCACCGATATCACTTCATGCCATGATGGGACTAGCTAAGAAAGCCTTCCAAATAATGAGATTGATAGGGAGTTATAAGAGGAGGTCAATTTACTTTCTCATAGACTCTAGTAACACTCAGAATTTCTTTGATCTATCTCTAGCCAAGGGACTTGGATGTCAATTGCGATCCATTAGTCCTATAAGTGTTACTATGGCTAATGGTCAAAAGATCACCTGCATCTATATCTATAAGGAGTTTTGATGAAAAATACACGGTCAAAGCTTCGCAGCTGATTTCTTAGTGATGCCTTTGAAGGGGTATGAAATGGTTCTTAGGGTGCAATGACTCTCTCCCTTGGGAGATATCACTTGGAATTTTAAACAATTCAGCATGTCATTCTCTATGGAGGGTAGACCACATCAGCTGAAGAATGTAAACTCTTTTACAGTAAAGATGGTGATAGTTAATACCATGAGAAAGGTGTTGATGTAGCCTCATGCACTAGTGCTAATTTAGCCTCATACACCAGTGCTAATTTAGCCTCATACACCACTTATCTATGCTATACAGTTGATTGTAAATGACCTTTCAAATTAAGAGGATATTAAGAAATTGTAGGAACACCAACTCTTTGCAACGAAGAGCAAATGTATACTTAGAGAATCTAATTTGTAGTATCTAGTCCATAACATAAATGTTGAAGGGGTCTCTACAGATCCAAAGAAAGTGGAGGATGTTGTTCAGTTGTTTCTTTATTGCATATTTAAACTCCATGGCATACCAAACTCCTTAATAAGTGATGGATTTAGTGTTAAACTCCCTAGTGAGTGATAGGGATCCAGTGTTTGTCAGTTCATCCCTAGTGGGTGATAAGGCCTCGGTGTTTATTAGTGCATCCCTAGTGAGTGATAAGGATCTAATGTTTATCAGTTCAGTTTGGGAGGAGCTCTTCAAATTGTAGGGAGATTCCAAGGTTATTATTGTTGATCAATTACCACAAGATAGGGAGCTAGCTCAACAGATAATGAAATATCATCTCTAGAGAGCTCAATAGAGAATGAAACATCAAGCATATCACCATAGAATTGACAGGAACTTTACCATTGGTGATTGGGTCTACCTGAAGCTAAATCCTTACAGGTAGTTGTGTAATGCCCGCTAATTGAAGGCTTAATTGTCATAAGAGTTTAAGAGACATGTGAGAGTATATGAGAGGTCTATTATGAGTATATTAAGGCTTATTTGAGGTTTATGTAAGGTCTTTGGGTAAAAGTTGGCTTAGGTTTGGAGTTTTAGGGCAAAAAGGTCTAAAATCAAGTGAGATATGAAATAGTCACGGGCGTGACTAGAGGAGTCACAGTTGTGACTGTCGAGGTTAAGTGTTCTGAGGACTTTTGAGTGTCACGGGCTTGACTAAGGGAGTCACGACCGTGATAGGTTTGCTATAAATAGGTTTAGCCCCGTTTTTTTTTCATTTTTCACAATGTGTTAACAGCCCCAAAACCCTAGTTGTTGATATTCTCACACCTAAGAGGCAAATTCCATCAATTTTCCTCAAATTATAGCCCGATAAACACAAGATTTATTATTTAAAGTGAGATTCATCAAGGATCTAGAGGGAGAAGCATGGAAAAGAAGAATTTTGAGAGGGAGGAAGCTTAGAGTCTGAAGAGAACTCGGGATCCTTTGCTAATCAGCGATGATTTTGGCCTTTAAGAGGTAAGAAATCATGGTTTCTTATCTCTTTAGAGTGATTTTTGAGTGGTTGATAAGGGTTACCTAGAATTAGGTGGAGACCCATTTCTAAGTGGGTGGAATTGAAGAGTGATTTTGAATTTCCTTAAGGGAAAATTTGTATTGATGCTAGATTAAGTGGTTAACCGCGTTTTAAGTGGAGTTTGAGTGATCAAAGACCTAGCTTGAAGAGTTAGGGTTTGAGTTTTATGATTTGAAGGTTTATGTAGTCCATATATTGATGTATGGTTATATATATATGGTTAGGGAGTGTCTTAGATGGTGGAGTAGCCATCAAAGAGGTTGGACAAGCTCCAAAGCTTGGATTTTTTCTTGGCTTCTTAAAGGTATGTACACATATATGTCTTAGTTCATGTTAAATACTTGTTTATGTGTTATTTTGGTAAATTGAATGCTTGAATGAGGTCATTGGTGTGTTAAGTCAAATTTATGAATGTGGAATGGAATGTTAATGAGGGTAAATGACATGAAATGAAAGTTAAGACAATTAGAAATAAACCATAAGCGGGTTCCTAAGAATAATGAATGACATGCAAATAGCTTTAATGGGAATATTGGCATTTGTAAATGTTATTAATGATAACGATAAACGAAAAAGGGCAATAAATGTGCACAAGAATGAGAAAGTGGTTTATGAACCGCAAGGGAAATAGTAATGGGATGTCAATGCATCATGAGTGGGTTTTAAGTGATTACATAAATGCCAACTGGTATGTTAGGGGCATGAGTGTTGAGACCTAAAAATAGGGGCTCGGTACGTTTAAGGCATAAATGGTAGATAAAGGGGAAAAAGATGAAAGTGAGATTTAACGAAATATGGAATGCATTGTTAATGCAAAAAGAGAACTAAGGGAACATGGTTGTTGCATTTAAACTAGAAATGAAAGGAAGTGTGATGAAAATCGGTTAATAGTGAGTAATGCGTGAGTGTCATTTAAGTATGTGTTATAGTTGTAATGTGCATGTTGCATGTTCTTTATCTTGAATTGTGATAAAAATGTTGATAGGAATGACTACAATTGGCTAGTCTTAGAGATTTGTATGTATTATGTATGTTTTGGGCTGCATAAACTCGGGTAAAGACTAAATTTCCAGAGTCACACCCGTGACTCAAGGAGTCACTCCTGTGACTCAGGTGTTATTGAGACACAGAAGGGTTCATCACTAGGCTCATGGCCAGGCAAGCCATGACCCAAGTTGTGACTACCTATATAGGGTGTTTTTAAATGATATTTTTGATGTGGAAAGGATGTATTTTTAGAGTGCATTATGTGTAATATGTTTTGGATAGAGTTTTAAGCTTGAGAAAAGGTTAGAGTTAACATGGTACCATGCTAGGAGGTCAAAGGGTCTTAAGCTTGTTGTAAGCTCCCTTGTACCTAATGTTGTTGAAAGACTAAGAGGTCTTAAGCTTGATGTGAGCACTCTTAGTCTTGGTGATACTGGTTGAGGGGTCTTAAACTTGTTATGAGCGCTTTCAATTAGGGAAGCTTGGTAGAGCCTATTGTGTGAATGGATTAAGGGGTCTTAAGCTTGTTATGAACGCTTTTAACCCATGAAACATAATAGGTAAGGCTAGATGAGTTTTGAGATTTGTGTTGATTAATGTATTTTGACATATATGATGAATTGTTATGCCACATGGTATAGGTGGCTGTATATATATATATATATATAATGCCTAGATTGTTGTGGTTTATATGTATCACTAAGCATTGTTGCTTAGTGTGTGTGTGATTTTTCCTCATACGCAGGATAGAGGTACGAGTTGCAGTTGACGAGAAAATGGAACTCGAGGAGTCAAAGGTCAAGCTGGCACTAGGTGGATGATGATACATGTATATATCATGTTAATGTGTTTGAGTGTAATAAAAAAATTTAGTTTTATTTTGCTTTTGAAAGTTGTATTATTATTTTTGAGCTGGGTGTAATTCAAGGGGTTTCAAGCTCTGTAAAATAAAGTTTAATTTTTCGCAACTCATTTGATTTTCATTTTCAAATTAATATGGTCATGATACAGGGAAAAGTTTTAAATTGAAGAGATTTTAAATCTTATGCATAGTAGCACCTTTCGGTATGATTAGAAGGAATTCTAGTTACATCGAGGGGTGTTACAAGTTGACTGTCTCACATAAGAAAAAAATCCAAGCTCACTTCCTTGTACAATGGGCCATACATGATGGAAGACGAGGTGGGAGCAACTGTATATAAACTCAAGTTGTCGCCAGGAACTGAAGTGCACCATGTGTTTCATGTTTCATAGCTCAAATGGTTTTCTCCTCTATTTGTGACAACAACAATCTATCTACCAGCTCCACCTTACTCTTCTCCGGTTCCAATAGCTATCTTATGCAGGAAATTGGTCAAGATAGGCAATCAAGCAACTACTAAGGTCCCGGTGGTTAGATATACTTTCAGAAGATGCTACTTGGGAATTTTTGTTTGATGTGCAGTGGTGTTTTCCTCGCTTCAATCTTGTGGACAAGGTTCTTTAAGGGCAGGGTAGTGTTACGAGTAAAATTAAAGAGAGTTTAATACGGGGTCGTTTAGCTAAGTAACCGATGTATTCAAATGACATTTTTCATTTTTGCATTTCTTTCTCATTTTATCCTTTCTGTTTTTCTATTGTGAGAGCTGTTGAGCTGTCAATGGAGAATGTAAGCGATATAAGTACAACATTCTCTATTGTGGGTTCATGCATTTGACGATGAACGAATGAATTTCTCTTTCTTTCTCTACGAGAGTCTCTCCTTTTCCCTCTTATAACTTCTTTCTCTCTTCTTTCAAATTTTATTCGTAACATAATCGCATGCCATGTTTTCCGACTTGGAAGCTGGGGATGCTCACCAGTAATCATTAATAATGCAGACTCAGTTTAATCAATAATAATAGAGTTACATTATTGTGAGAAAAAAAAAAAGATTCAAGAATTTCATATTTTCCCAACGCCAAATCTGCCTCTCCTCAGATTCTCACCTCTGCTTTTCATCTTCCTAGCCCTAAATTTGCCTTCTCATATCAAAGGCTCTCATTATTTCTGCTCCAACATCAGTCATATTTACTTCAATCTTCTCCGTTACTCTCCGACTCGAAACCCTAATTTCAAGGTTCTTTTGCTTTTTGTTTTTCTTCTGCTTTTGTTTCTTAATTCGCGTGCGCATATGAATTTAGTGTTTGCAGTTATTGGTTTAGGGTTAGTTTGTCAAAACGGGGACGTTTGATGGTCCGGTTTTGGATATGGGGGAAGTGGGAACTGCTAAGGATTCTGAGTAGGTGATAGAGACCCGTATTATATGCCTCCGGCTTTGACTCTAGTGCGTGGCCTTGAGAATATTCAAGCGGCTCTGGAGTAATTGACATTTAATACTCTTGCTCCTAGTAGTAGAGTTTTGAGATTTCAGGTACTTGTACAATTTTCAAGTATATATTATTTCAGTGAGATGGTTGAAGTTGATTATATGGAAATGCGGTTCATTATATGGTTGAGGATTCTCGTGATTCAGGGTTGTATGTAATTATTTAATTGAAAATCAACTCGCTAGTATTTCTATTTTACATTTTTGCTGTAAGTCATATATGTCTTTGTTGTTAAAGTCAACTTGTTTTTCCTTCGTTTTGGATTTTCAATGGCTAAAAATTTCATATTCAGTTTGTGAGGCGTGTTTGATTGATGGAATTTGTTTGTTCAAGCTTCCAACAGTACCCATTTGCATTGGCTCTGAGAATCATTCTTTTTCTTTTCTATTTCTTCTCTTCTATCGTAGTATAAAATTTAATTAATTTCATGATTCTATCAATGCTATTTGGTAGCTCAAATGTTTATAAATTAGATAGAGAGCAAACCAGGATTCTTAGCACTGCGAGCTGGTTTTGAAATTGTTATCTTTTGTATGTTCTAATGCTTAAGAACTAGATCACTGTAATATCTCTGACGAGAAAGTTGGTTGGCCATTAACTTACATTAATTTTGCATGTTAACATAGATTATTCTTTATTATAATTGATATAGAAGATTTTAAAGTTTCATTTTCTTTGCTACAACGATTTTTAAGTGTAACAAGTATCTCTTGTGTGCTATCGGTTGAAGTCAGTTTATGAATGGTGTAAGTGCTGTAGTGTATAACTAGAGAATATTAGCATAGAGCCCAATTTGTTGATTTTAAGAGCATTAATACAACAGAAATGGTATTTTAGTAATAAAAAAAAAAGCAAGGGATAGTTAAAGGAAGGTAAATCCATATGATGCCATAATATTAAGCTTTTATGTCTTTGATTAAGAGCTGAGACAGTTGGGTTAGCAGTTGTAGTATTAAGATTGACTTCATTTCAAGAGTGAAAACATAGTCTACAGATTATAGGGAAGATCAATGGAAAACAAGTAAACAAAATTAAGATTTCTTTAGCTTAATAAACTTAATTTATTAAGCTCTTCTACTTCATGTTCATATGGTTAATATTTATTTTCAGCTATTATATGATAAAATTAAATTATATTTTTTATATAGACCTTTTTGTCTCAAGAGGAGAAATTTCTTTTGAAGATATGAGCTAATTTATCTTAATTTATTGGCATAGTTGTTAAAGGCGAAAGGCGCTAAAGGCACTTATCGCTTGAGGCGCAAGGCAAGGCGCTCGCCTGGCAAAAGTAAGGCGTAAAAAATAAAATGAAATATAATAAACCTAGAACGCATAACACAGAACGCATAACACGACACATACATAAAATAAAATCATAAACTTAACTCAATACTAAAGAAAAACAGTTCAAAAGAGCAAGACATAATATTCAAGAGCCACTTAAAACACAATAAAGATATGTACTTAGTCAATCTCTAGTAAACTTTATGATCAATTCAAGACAGGCAATAAGTAGATGATGACCTAAGGCTACACAGAAATTCCAACTTATACCATTAAATAAGAACTCAAATCAAGAGATAACAGTTAGATATCGTTTTTCATCAAGTTTACAGTCTCAAGTATAATTTCTCACTCAAAGAATTGAAAACATGCAAGATGAAAAAAAAAATAGAAAAAAAATAATAATAAGAATAATAATGAACATTTTAATAGGAAAAATTGGATACATTGTCTCCATGGCATTTTTGAAAAATTGAAGTTCATTAATACATAATACCTCCATGTTACCTTAAATTTCCAATCCAAAATTCCTTAATACGCAGCTTAAAATCAACATGAGCACCAAACATAAATCAATTCCATCAATTAACACATATTTAACCAAAACCAAAGGTAGACAGAAACTAACCCTTGATTTCTGACTTACACAAGCTACAAAACTGCCCCAAATTCAGCCTGGCAGTAGAAGGTATAACATATAATTAAATTGTAAATAATCTGCTTTGAGTAACCAAATCTAAACACTCACTTCCCTAATCTGAATAACAGATCGGTTAATGGAAAGAGATTCAACGTATTCCGAAATCACTTAGAAACAGCCAGCAAACACAAAATCAAGTCAATATCATCATTTAACAATTGGAGAATGACAAACTGACTCATTATCATTTAATAATTGCAGCATGACAAACACAAATATCACATACCCAAACAAGAAGGAAGCAAGTGTACAAACAACTCAGTATCAAACCATCACTAAAACAAACCTTATGCGTTGCAATGCTCGGTTGTCTGCTCGTAGGGGCTGGTTGCAATGCTCTGTGGTCTGCTCGTAGGGGAAGAAGACGAATGGAAGAAGGGAAAAAGGTTGTTTTTAAGAACCATAAAAGTGAATCTCACTCAGGCGCGCCTCGCCTGAGGCTCAAGGCCAGCAAGGCGCGCGCCTTTGTGATGTCACCCGCCTTTGGGCTGTCCAGATGCTAAGGCAGCGAGGCGCGCCTTTGACAACTATGTTTATTGGTATCTTAGTTTGTTGGAATTCCATTCAGAGAAGGATAAATTTTTTCAAGTATTTAATCCTGGAATATGCTCACAATTACCTGGAACTTAATAGTGCGAACCAGTTTTCAGTTTTGCATGCTGTTAGTTTGATCTTGCTAATTTACTCAAATTCTTCTTTTTAATTTCCTATAGTCATATTGTATATTTTTGCTTATGTAAGAAATTTGATTTTTTTTTTCCCTTTATAGGCATTATAAAATTTTCTGTGCTGAATCTTTCAAGTACTATGTACACCAGTGTCAGTTTTTGAAGAAATGGTGAAAGACTTGTATCTTTTGTTTTACATTCTCAAAGAAAAAAGTATAAGTTGACTTATGAAGTTATGTATTTATTCTTTATTTGGTTAAGTATTTAAGTACTTTTATGTTTGTAGAACAAGATAATGGATTTTGCCTTTCAAAATAAAATAGAACTAATTAATAATGTATGATCAAAATTGTGTTTTTGTGGAACTCAGTAGGAGCATATCCTTTTGTGTTCAGACTTCAAATCTGTTTTTCACTTCACCTTTTCATCACAGGAGCTGCCTTTGGCAGAAACAAATGCTGCCCATGAGTTTGCTGTAAATACTCTTAAAGTATGTGAATTTCCTTTGCTAATTTCCCTTTTGTTCTGGTAAATTTATTTTAGTCCAACGCATGGTTCTTAAATATTTACTGCCTTCTATTAGTTTGATTGTTAATCCTTGCAGGTTGAGAATTTATGTCATTGGCCTAATAACTGGCAGGAATTTAAGGTTTTTGAGTAAGCAAGAGGACAACAAATCCAGGTTTAACTACATCAACTTAATTCCTTTTTTTTTTTTTTGGCATAACTTTGGGTAATATGGCACTGGGGTTGTTTTTATGGCTGTTTGGTTGCAAATTTCGAACTCTTTATATCATAACATAAAGTTATTTATGAGAATGACAAATTATAACTTTTTATCCTAATTTTTTTGTACACTATTTTATATGTTTTTTCTCGCAGTTTCTGGTATGTTTTTTCACTGATAATACTAATGATAAATCTTAGTATTAGAATGTTGAAAGTAGTTATTTGTGGCTGTTATGATGGGTGAATTGGCTTCTGATCTTCATTTCTTTCCTGATAGCATGCAAGAGTTTGTTGAGACTGATTTTGTACACAATCCCCAAAGGAAAGCTGCCATCAGAAGATTCTTAATTCTGTAACCTTCTAATAATTGTTGTATAATTCATTTTGACTATAGATGCATATGGTGGGGTATTAGCTTGAATGTACTTTTGTTCTATTTAACAAATCATCTTATATTAGTTTTCTAGTAAGTGTATTCTTGGGTACTGTTTGGTTTCCACTTTCCACTTAGAAACAAATGCCTTGTACTTTGGTGGGGCTGCAGGAATCTATCTAGATTGAGCCTTGGACTTGTAGCAGTTAGTATTATTTATTCACCACTCAGTTCGTTCTTTTGAGTTATTGTTTCTGTTGGTTTTTGTTTTGTTTTATTTTTAGGGCTTAGTACACAATTTGGAGGCTGCTTAGGTTGGTTTCTTGCTCTCTTCAACTGAGCAAAGTTGGGTCATTTACTTTTGAATTTTATACTCCGCATTTGTGTCTCAACAAGTTTTCTGTTGCTTGTGGACTGTGGTTGTGGTTGTTGTTTATCCTTGTTTCATTTTCCGTTCATGCACATTAAAACTCCTGGATGGATAGGCCAGATGGATTAGTTGGTTTCACTTCTTTATAGAACTGTCTATGATTAATGTGTTGCTTACTGCTGGTGATTCAATTTTCCCTTTCACCACTGAAGATGCTAATTTGCTAGAGTTGAAATCAAGGTTGTATTGCTCATCTAGCTATTTTATGCCTCAACTTAAGATGCTTACTGCTGGTATAATTTTTTTTGCACTTTTCTTTTTCTTCTTAGGCACTTGTGATAAGCCCCAATATGTTACTCTTGTGCTGGTAGAGGGCTGGGTTGTAATAGATGGGCTGGGTAGTGATTATGGGCTGTTTCTGTAGAGTTTTGCTTCTGAAGTATAGCTGTGTTGCATTGTGCTGGTTGTTCTAGATTATTCAGGGGATGAGTTTGTTAGAAGGTAGTATAGGAAATTTCCTTAGAGTCTGTTATATGGGAGAGAGCGAGTGATGTATATAAATAGAGGAGTGGTTTTAGAGGGAATTATCTTGAGCATTTTGTAATTCGTCCTTAGTGACAATGGAGAGTGCAAGCCTCTCAAAGCTTGTAGTTCTAAATTTCAGATTGAATCCTGTATTTCCATTGATTTTCCTTGGAATTTCTTAGCTTTGATTTTCCTTGGAATTTCATGATTCGTTTATGGCAAAATAACAATTGAATCCGTTCTCCTGGCTACAGTTAACTGAGGGATTTTAGATGAGATGAGTGGTAGTAGGCAAAGGATCCTTGACACTGGGGTTCACAATGTGTTGGACTATTTGAAAAGAATGCAAGCTGAGAATTCTGCTTTCTTTTATGCAATTCAGAATGAAACTGATCAAACTGGTGCCAGTGGAAACATGTTCTGGGCAGACTACTGTTAGTTTCATCTTCCTTTTAACCTGACCTAGTTGAGCATTTCTCATATTGCATGAGCTTTTTCCCTAGCCTATATTATTGTTTAAATTTAAATCTGTATCGCTCATTTTTTATCTTGGGAATTTGGAAATTGTTAGGTGTAATAGTTACAGATTTCCCCTGAAGTCAGCTCAACATAGTTTTCTATTGCAAAACTTGGAAGCTTCTTCATTCGCAGTGATGTGCTATTCCTATTGGTCCTTAATGCTTAGTTGTTTATAGTTGCTATTGCATGCCACAGAATTAAGTAGCAGTCTATCTTTGTTGTTGTTGTTTTTTTTTTTTTTACTGTTACTTCTCCAATAAGAAGCACAAAACTTGGTTGAATAAAATTATAAGTGTCACATGTATCTTCTATGCTAGTTGTATACGTACATATGTGTTTCTATTGATAGAATGAGACTAAATGCATATGAAGGCTCCTGTGGTTGTCCCGAATGCAAAATTGGGAACCTCTAATTTTAGTGGTTCATTGGATAAGCTATTTTTAATTTTGTATGCATTTATAATAAACATGAAATGCTGATTATGTGAAAAATATTATGGATTTATTGCCTTTTCAATATTTTACTATTTTATTAAATTATTGAAATTTAAGTCGAATTTATTATATATTTTATAGAAAGTTACTCTTCCTTCTGTTGTCCTTGCTGTTTTTTCTCTTTACTTTCTCACACATTTCGAGCAGCCAAATATGTTTGAACTGAGATTTAAACGCAGACCCCGTTCATCCTAGCCGATGGAAACCTGAATTTCTTCTATTCAAACGATATTTGACTGAGAAAGAAAGACAGCTAAAGCCATACATTGAAAGAAATTTATTCATATTTCCAGACTAATGATGCTTTTTTTCTCAATTGATTTAGCTCCTTTAAGCTCCTTGAAGCCACTTGCTAATATGCAGCTCAGAAAAAAAGTGCATCTCACTACCAGTCCTGTAAAATTGGACACACACCTCTTTAGCAACAAGTTCAACATCTAGATGCTTAAACAACTATACCTTTTTGATGCAGGAGCATCCAAGTTTAAATAGGATTGTATTTCTTTCTTTTTCTTTAGATCCCTAGTTAGAAAAGTATTTTACTTAATTTATTAGGAATACTTTTTGTTTAGTTTTCCTTTTTCATTTAGGATTCCTGTTTAGTTCAGAATTTTGCTAAATTAATTAGGAATTGTTTTTCAGTCTAGAATTAGATTTTGTCCTAGCTAGAATAATAAGACAACATGTTTTTTACATATATCAATTCAGAATTCTAGTCTAAGATTTTCATAAAACCTGATTGTTTTCTGTTGCTCCAACCGCAATCTTTTTATTCTAGCTTTAATATATCTAATTGCCCTTAACTCCTCTGCAATGTGAAGTTGTATCAATGGGCAAAAGATCCTAACTTATTCTAGGATTTTCTTTCTTGTTCTAAACTATTGTTGGTAGAGATAGAGGTGGATTGGAAGAGAGGTTCCTACTCTCTTGATTTGAATGGTGAAAGTAGTAGTTGATTTGAGGAAGAGTTAGATCTGGTTTTTGATGAATTTTATGAGGAGATAAAGAAACTTAATGTTCATCCAACTTAAGGTATGTCTTTGGTCCTACAAAGGGTGATGACAATGATGATAAAAAATGAAGTTCTATGTGACGACGTACTGATGTATGTTGGACGTCGACAAACAATTGATAATCTACAAGCAGCCAAACAGTTTGTTGTTGTGACTCGGGATATCATCATCAAATTCAAGTTTGGTGAGTGAAAACCATGATGATGTTAATCATGATATTTAATGTCACTTTTGGAGAGTCAAATGACACTGAGTTGCTACTTTCAACTTTTACTTTGAGTGGTCAAATTAATGTCATTGGGAGCATCTTTACCAAATCTACCAGCATATAGAATACCTCTTTTGTAGCGAGCTAATTATAGTAGTGTCTGTGATTGATTTCTTCTGATACTACTCTTTAGGGCCTCATTGGCTAATGTTACAAGATCTCGTACATTGGATCCCATGGTTATGGACCCAAATCCATTTTAAGACACCAGATGGTTATGGTTGATCTCAAAGGTATTTTCCAATATCAATCTGAAGAGTGGATACTACCAAATTAGAATGAGGTGTGGATATGAATGGAAGACAGCCTTTATGATTCCAGATGGGTTATTTGAATGGTGGTTGATGCCAGCTGAAATGAGTTGATCCTTCCATAGATGAGGAATGTGTCAAGGTTTACTTGTAGAAGAAGCTAAGGGTTCTTTTTTTCTCTCTCTCTCTCTCTAATCCTGGAAGAATGACACAGGAACGTCCAAGTTAAATTAGGATTGTATTTTTTTGTTTTTTAATTTTATTTTTTAAAAGGATTCCCATTTAGTGAAGTACTTTTACTTAATTAATCAGGACTAATTTTTAGTTTTCCTTCTTTATCTAGGATTCCTATTTCGTAAAGTATTTTTTTCTTAACTAATTAGAAATTGTATGGTCTCGAATTAGGATTGGTCCTAACTAGAAGAAATAGGACAACAGGTCACTTTGTGTATTTTTTTTTTTTTTAAATTGAAAATTTAAAGTCTTAAGCTTTTCTATAAACCTAATTATTTTCTATCATTCCAACCACAATCACTTTATTCTAGCCCCAATTGTTGAGATCTAATTACCCTAAACTCTTCCACTGCATCGTTGTTCTACATCTACACTCTTATTAATATGTTAACATGGAAAGAAAGGGCTTTAAAAAGGATTACAGCTGGTACCATTTTAATATATTCTGATCCTTCTGAGCAAGAAAAGCCTCATGCTTTTGACTTTACTTAACTCTACTTGGTCAGTCAAAAAAATCAAATTGTCCCTGATCTTTTTGTCCCAACTTCTTGAACTGATTTCTAGGGCATTTATTTTTGATTTAAAGTATACAATTAAAGGTTTAAAGAGATCTGGGTATGTAGAGAAGGTATTGATTAGATTATATGAACATTGTATTAGTTAGGGCCGTAGGTTCATTTTTGTTCATTTTCTTTGGTTGCTGAAAATTGGTGAGAGAGATAAAGAGAAAAAAAAAAAAGAGTTAGAGGAGTGGAAAATCATCATGTATAAAAATTTATCTTTTTTAGTGTATAAGTTGGTTTAATGTGTAAATACACTCTTGAACTTGTCCCCGAAAGCTATTTACTCATTAGACACCTGAACTTATTTTAAATGCACCTATTACACACAGAGAGACGTAGTAAAAAGTATGACCTTCTTGTTTAAAAGAAGACGCATCATTTCAAACAAGTTCAAGTGCTCTGGAAAAGTATAGGTAGATTGATTTGTTAGATGGCGTAGTTTAACAGTGAAGAGATGGTGAGGTAGATTTCAGGCGAACATGTTCTTGTTGAAAAGCAATTGTAATAGTGACTGATTGGATTTAGCTACTAAAAAGATTACACTTCAGTTAGATAGAGTTGATACTTAAATCTTCCAATTCTGTACACACGCCAAGAAATGACATTTTCTGGAAAATTGGGCAGGAATTATGACTTGAAAATATTCATTTTACATATAGTAGATATACTGTACAAGAGGAACATAAATCGAAAGATTCCAAACAAGCTCCGCACTACCCAGAAGGCCAACAGGTTCTGAGAATGGCATATAGGACCTTGAAAATTAAATTTAAATTTGCACCTTTAGACTGTCTTTCATACTAATCTTTATGTTTTGTACTTTAATTGACAGCCGAAGCTTATGATCCTCGATGTCTTTCAATACTGAAAGCAGGTTAGCCCGATGAACTTCACACTTTGGATTTGCATACTCCAGTTCATTGGTAAATTCTTGGATCTTCTTGTCCATAATCATCCTGCAAAATAATAAATGAAAAGCAAAGTTTAATGAAGGCCTCAAAGGCACAACGGTAGAAATAACCACCCACTGCATTATCAAACCACATGCAACGAACACAGAAATTCACTGACAAGTAAAGCTTCTGTTTCAATAACCTGAACAGGAAATATTGAAACCCTTCAATACAATACTTCTCAGTACGAAGAACTGGCTGTTAAATAGAGAAGATTCAGCTATTTGCTGGCACAAAGGGAATAATACAAAAGATATCTCCAAGATAAGATTAGCATCAAACCAAGCAAAATATTTCATAAATTAATTAACAGTAGACTTTGGTATCTCAACACATTGCAGGCAATTAAACAAGATTTGTTCTTGACTTTTAATTCAAAACACCCAGATTATAGTACGCCGATTATGCAAGTTCTTACTATCATCTTACCTGATATTTTCTTTGATAGGCTAACTACCTGCTTTTATGCTTAAAACCTGTCTGAATTAGTCCTCTATGTTGAAGTTTTACAAGTTTAAGGATTGAGGTTTCGTTACTAGGTTTTTCATCTTTTGTTAGACATTTTTTCTATCAAAACTTTGTCAAAATATGCAGCCAGTGCAAAAATAAAATAAAAAGGTTTGAGAATCCGTCACCAACATGAACAAGGAATTGGCATGACATTAGACATGATTGGTTGCATGTCACAAAACTGTCATCAAAATTGGCAAAATTTTAAGAAGGCATGGGGGAATCATGTAGAAGAACAACAGTTACAGACAAATTTTTAAACACTGCATGTAAATTGCAGGTTTCTAAAGACGACTAAAGCAGGGTGTAGCAGTAAATGGATGAAATGTTCATCAAGTAATTGTAAGGATTAGGGCTGTTCATGGGTCACTTTTGGATAAAAATTATATAGACTCAACCCAACCTATTATTAAAATTATTGGATAAATTATCCACCAAAAAACCAATACAACCCAATAATGTTATGTTACATAGGTTGGTTGAATATTGAATTGGATACATTAAATTTAATGAATACCCAAATATCAAATTCAGCACTTAAACCATGCTCTTTTTTTTTTTCTTTTACAATTTTCTATTTTTCTGATTTATCCAATTTTCCAATACAATAATTTTTTTTTTGATATTTTACATAATTAAATAAAAAATAATATTTTAACTATTTTTAACCAAAAATCAGCAACTATATAAGATAATAATTATTCATCTAGATTAAAATTCTCTGAATTTCTTCCATTTTTCCCATAATCAAAATACCAATCACTTCATTTAACTGATCAAAAGCTCAACGATCTTGAATAAACCTTCCATATTTTAAATATGAAATTATTAAAAAAAAATCATTCATTTCTTCCATAAAAAATAAAATGCTTCATTGCAAGAAAAATTTATATAAAAGGTAACTAAATAACACAAAATTTACAAAATGACAATTCAAGTGACTCATTCTTTTAATGGTTCTTTCTCCAAATAAAGCCTTAAAATTCCTGCAAACATTCCACTCATGTCATGGAGAAGGCAATAAATATTTATTACAACATGAAGAGAATTGAACAGTCACCCACATAGAACCATAAATTGCTGATGTATCTAATCAGTTGTAGGTATTACAAGCTTTACCCAAAGCCATAAATAAGATTGACAAAATAATGATATATGAGACATACAAAGAAGTTGAAATTACATATATTCTATTTGGAACAAGTAATGTTAAGCTTCCTAAATCAGAATTCCCATCCATCAAACCACCTACCTCCCAACCACTACCACCACCACTGCCAATAAATGCAAAACATAGAGTGAAATTGGAGTTCACATAAAACATGTTCTCAAGGCAATTGAATATTGATTCTTAAAGGACAATCTCCAAGTTATTTACCTGTGCTTCAATTTGATTTGTATCATTAACAGTTAAGATACAATTTAGTTAAGCACTGAAACCCAAAAGGTACCATAGAAGTTGATATGAGGTATAAATCACAAACATTTGGGACCCTTTGTCATGTCGAGAAATATTCCAGTTGGAAAAAAATATTGGAAATAGGATTTCCACAAAGAATAAATCAACTGAATCCATGACTCACTTTTAGGTCATCTAATTAAATTCTTTGTAGTTTCTTGTACTATCATAAACACATTTGTATTCTGGAAATTGTGACATTATCAATGATACTATTGTTCATGATAGGCAATTTTTTTCTAAACGTAACTGGAAAAAGTATATCAGATTACTATTTTAAGCTTACAAAAGTCTCAAGGCTAAATGCATAAGAAGCACCTTTACGTTTGAAGCAGCTACTTCTAAACGACTGAAAATTTCCACTGTGACCATTAGCAGCTAAGCTGCTGTAGCTTTATCTTGCATTATTTTTCCAGTTGAGACAAGGGACCTAAGACCACAAAAAAATTGAAATTGTGCATCATATGGAGAGATGAAAAAATAGCACTATATACAAGTTTTGAAAATTAAATATGCAGTATATCCAAAATATAGTACCTAATTAAATGACTCTCAATAGAAAATGATTGAAGGAATTCATCCTTACTTTCTACAAGAGTCTCACAAAAAATTCTCTATAGATAACAACTAAGTCAGCTAATCCAATGGTATAAAATCAAAAACAGAATGAAGTTTAAAATGGGGATTAAGGTATACCTGAAGAGCATATTTCAAGTATGTGATTCCTTTACCTCCCTACAATATGAAACAATAGTAATCATCATCCATTAGAATAAAAAGATACAAAGCCAGAACTGCTCCCAAATCAAAATCCAAGACAAAGGAACGATATATAAAGAGAAGTTTTTTTACTTACATCAAATGTGCTTTTGTATGTAATATCAGCATACACATAAAATGTTATGCTGCTAATCCAGGTGTTAACCTGTATGAAGCATAACAAATCATTAAAAAGTCCCAACACAGAGAATTAACTCTAAATGTAAACTGGGTGAAGAGGCACCATATTAAAGGTAAATAGTAAACTTTAAAAATTATGTGCTCGCTCTGTCAAACATGGATATCTAAATTGATAGAAATACAATAATTACCTTCAATCCACTGTATTTTCCCATCCTCATCAAAAAAGCCCCTATAATTACTGTTGAATTGAAAGTGAGCTCAACCTAGCAAATTTTGAAATAAAAAAAGGACAACAACACAAGTTATAAAAAAAGCACAAGTTAAAACTTAATAAAGAATAGAACATAAAGTAGTGGTTAACACCTGATTCAAGCTCATCATATGATTTCACACAGTCCATAGCTTCACAAAGATTAATTGGAGTTGATTTCAACCAATTTTGGCAAAAAATTAGTGCTTCTACCATCAAAGGGGATAATGAACTTCTAAAGGGATCCAATATTCGACCACCGGTACTGAATGCTGATTCTGAAGCAACTGTTGACAGAGGAATAGCTAGGACATCATTCGCCACTTGAGAAAGGAACAGATAGTTAAAGGCATTGGCTTTCCACTATCCTAAGACATCAAATTTATCATTATTTTCTTCACATGGCTCTAACAAATACCTTGCAACTTTCGATCTACTTTCTAAACTTTGTAATCCTTTCCTATGCCTAGAATACTTAGCTTGAAAGCTAACAATTTGATCCTCTTCCATATTATCTAAAACCATTTCCGCATGAGCTTGGCTATTAGAATTATATGTTGCAAAAGTAAATGAACTATATGTCAAATAATGCGCATACAACCTATTCAATGTTGCTTCTACCCTATTGCCCATTTTCTTGGCTTTTGATTATTCATAAACTTCACTAGAACAGTACCTAACCTAAGCCATTTTGTATCGAGGATCTAAGACAACAGCAACAAACAATAAGAAATTTAAATTTGTATCATTATCCCAATATTTATCTAACTTTTTCTTCATTTGTGTAGCCATAGTGACTAAGATATCATCCCTATTAACCATTAATATTTTCAATCTATCAATTAAAGCCTTTAACTCATGAAAAAAAGCATTTGATGTGACATATAGTGAACCTGAAAAACTCAAAGTCACAACATAAAAAAGTCTCAAAAACTTGACAAAAACCCTAGCAACTGCCCAATCTTCTTTCCTCGGAGGATCAATGTTCTTGCTTTTGTCAAAATAAATAATATAATGGAGGTCTAACTCCTCTAGCCTAATAAAAGCTTTTTCGAATTTTTCTGCCACTTTTAGCATCTTATAAGTAGAATTCCATCTAGTATCAACATCACGACATAGAAGACCCTTGTTTTCTATTTTGGCTTTCTCCACATGTCTTGAAAGTTTATGACCTAGCAGGAGATGATCTCACATACCTTATTGCATTCCTAATTTTGATAATAGAGCTATGAAGCTCTTCTAAACCCTTCTTTACTATAAGATTCAGTATATGGGCACTGCATCTCACATGCAAAAATTCATGTTCTAACATGGTACATTTCTAATCTCTAGTTTCCTTCTTTAAGTACCTAATAGCACCATCATTAGAACTAGCATTATCAACAGTAAGTGTGAAAATTTTATCTGTTCCCCAATCTAACAAACAATTTTCCACCATTTTACCAATTGTCTCTCCTCTATGGTTAGGAACCTAACAAAAATTCAAAATCCTTTTATGCAAATTCCATTCTTTATCTATCCAATGGGCAGTCAAACACATATAATTAAGATTTTGAATAGAAGTTCAAGTGTCAATGGTAAGACATATGCATTGAGATTGTAACACATTTTTTAACTTTAATTTCTCTTCCTCAAATATTTTCAAACAATCTCTTGCAACAGTAATGCAAGATGGAACTTGAAATTTAGGCTCTAAAGCATTTAAGATTCTTTTAAATCCCTCTCCTTCCACAATCTTGAAAGGTAATTCATCTATTATTATTGCTGTAGCAAGCTCCTTTCTAAGTTCCTTAACATTAAAAATTTTGACCCTAGGGCTGTCACTAGAACTAGTTACCTTTTGCCCACTTTTAGACTTAGAACTAGAACCCTTCTTTGCATTTTTAAGTCCATATGGATACCCCGAGCATTGAGTATTCAAATGTGTCAATAGATTACTAGTTCAGTGATTCCTAGGTTCACATGCATATGTCTTTCACAATAAAATACAAGCTGCCCTAGTTCTATCACCACATTTTATTAATTTAAAGTGATCCCAAACATCTGAACTTCTTCTAGAATGCAAATTACTGATTTGTTTCCTAGGAGCTGGATGAGGTCGAGGAGTACTTCTACTTCCAACATCTTCATTTTCAACATGTGTTGAAGAGTTTTGGTTACTTTGGCTATCCATCTGAAAAGTAGAATAATGCCATAATTAATTTATATTGTCATTGAACCAAAACATAATCCACAAACAACATCAAATTAAAATCAATAGATTAAATGTATAAAATAATTTTTTTTCCAGAATTATGTGAATTCTACTTCTTGACATCCTTTCTGTGAACATGAATATATATATTTGACATTTTTAAAAAAAAAAAAGTTTTGTAAGATTTGATATTCTGTGGATAGATGTACAGAAGCATGAAGCACGAGCATATAATACAAGGTATATTATATCATTCATCATCTCACTCTAATATGCCTATAAAATAAATGCTCTAAAAACAAAATAAGATTATCAACCTGTTTATCTCTAATTAAAATAAAATGAACATGTCTTCATTTTAGTGTGTTATAGATCTATGTTTGCTAGAAAAAGCACAAAAATGTTGTCTTTCTTTCCCAGAACAAGCTGAAACCAATGGTACAAAACTTTCTGAATATCAAATTAAAAAAAAACTCCAAAAACACACCAAGATACTATGAAATATTTGAATAGCACCAGCAATATATACAAAGAGGTACAAATCATGAACAAGTAAAATGAGTTTTCAAGGGAATATCATACTGTTCAAAGGTGATTGGACATAAATAAGAATCTTCTTAGATCTCAATTAGTTATACCACCAATCTATAAATTAATCTCACAAAGCTAACAAATAATTTACTTAAACATAAAAAAAAAAACCTACCAGATTTCGATGGATACACATGGTGATTGGTGAGGCTTCAACCTTGCTTCCCCATACCCTTCCCCTTCCTTTATTAGTAGTACACAAAATTAAACTAACACAACAAGAGTAACAATTCCAGTAATTTTAGGAATAAGCTATGTGCACGAGTAGAACAGAAGCCCCTAAACACAGAAGAAATGGAAACCTTTAAGACAAATTAAGAAATAAGAAAAAGGAAATGATGAAGAGAGAAACTAATATTCATCCTTTCTCATTACATACAGAGAGAAAGAGAAAGAGAAAGGAAATGGAGGAGACTGGAGAGATTGATTCAGATTTCAGACGGCTATGAGATGAGAAAAAGGAAAAGAATAATAGAGCTTAAGAGAGGCAAAGAGCAATAGCCAAATAATTAACCTAACTCGTAGCACTTTTATACCAACCCGACCCACAAAATGTAAATGATTTAAATAAATTCTATCCAACCCAACAAATACCCATTTTAAACATATATGTTGGATTGGGCTAAATAATTTAATTGGATAATCATTATTTTTTAACAGCCCTAGTAAGGATACTAATGAAGAAAGGAATTGTGATAAATAAATAAATAGATAACACACTCGCCTCAGACAAATGCTGGCTGGAAGTCCTTACATTATTCCCACTCCCATTGGTAAAATTCACCCTAGTTCCATTACTTGACAAGTCCTCCTTATTACAACCATTGACCATAGCACTTCTCCCTTCATTCTTCACTGCAAGTGCAACTCTTTTTATAGCCTCTTGTAGGGCTCTCACTGCCACATTATAGGT
This sequence comes from Balakata baccata, assembly GCA_949630135.1. Classification (NCBI taxonomy): domain Eukaryota; kingdom Viridiplantae; phylum Streptophyta; class Magnoliopsida; order Malpighiales; family Euphorbiaceae; genus Balakata; species Balakata baccata. The sequence continues at coordinate 16,187 of CATIWF010019551.1, read as the reverse complement.
GTCTAGGGATTTGGAACCTTCATCTACAAACTTGAATGCCTCATGCGTAACATATTATATTGAACAATATGATATTCTAGATAATTGGTATATACATCAGTGGAACATTCTTCTAATATAACACTGCTTTTGGCATTCCTTATCCATCATTTCAAAATATAATGAGATGGAAGAGTAAGCACATTGTTCACTTTGAAGACTGCCAACACATGCCTATAAAGTAGACCTGAGAACTCAAACATCTGTCAACTACAAATTGCCTTCATCTCCAAAACATTGAATTTAACATAGCAAGCTTTGTGATCTTCCCCAAACTTTGCTAGTTGATAAGTAATGCATTCTCCATCTTCTTCTGCTATAGATGCCATGAATGCTAGTGTCCCAACTAGCTCCTCTTGAAATCGCATAAATAATTTTCTAGTGTAAAGCTCAAATGCTTGTTTCTCCATTAGAGATGGCGTCTTCAATGCTGGCAAAGTGTTCATCGCATCATAATCTGCTTTAACTTCTTTCTTATTCCAACTCTCTAGTGCTTTCTCATATAGCTTGAAAAACTGGTTCAAATTGGTTGAAGCATTTATATAACCATCAAAATATGAGTTCATGCTATCACTTTACTGATTTATGGACATCTTAGCGAAAAAAGTGTCAAGCAAATACACTGGGACCTACTGCCTGCGAGCAAAATATAATGTTTGAAGACACTCATGATCCCGAAGTTCATAATTATCAATAAGTGACAACCAGCAATATTCAAATTCCTCAATTGACTATGTCAGGTTAACACATTTATGAAAGTCTGCCTCACAATTTAGGTGTTCAAGAAACATATGGGACAGCTTCTCTTGGCATTTCTTGAGATATGCCATTTGTAGAAGCGATGGTGTGTGTCTGGGAAAACGTGCATCATAGCTGATCTTATTACAACATTATGGTCTATGGTGATTGAAACAGGATGGTAGTCAGACTTTGCTGTAAGCCATGTATTAAATAGCTAGAAAAATGAGGCTTCTGTTTCATTAATTATAAAAGCACAACCAAATAAAACAGGATGTCCATGATGGTTTACCCCTGTGAATGGTGCAAAAGGCAAGCGATACCTGTTGGACCTATAGGTTGTATCAAATGTAACAGTGTCACCAAAGTAAGCGTAGTTTGTTCTGGACTTTAGATTAGCCCAGAAAACTTTACCAGTATACTACTTCTTATCCCCCTGGACAGCATAAAAAAATTGGGATTCTCATTGTGCATTTGTCTCAAATAATCCAAAAGAGCTAGATGTCTCCTTCCATGCTCCTCTGCCAGTTATTCCTCATGTAATTTCTATAGTCAACCTTTGTAAAACCAACTTTGTTGATTCTACCATACTTTTTTACCAAGGCAGATATAATCCTATAAGGGCCCATACCAACAGCCTGCAATGTATCAATCAAGTTCTTAGCAGAACCAGATATTTGCCTATGAGAACGGAGGCAGTGCACCTGATTAGGTGGGATTAGCTCATGATTGTGTTCTCTAACAAATCCAGACAAAATCCATTTCCTAGAGGCCTGCATTTTCATAGATAAGGTTGCTTTGCATCCAACTCTAGTAATGGTATAAGGGGTGCTTAATCCCTCTATCTTTAGTATGTTTCTCATTCAAATTCCTAAACCCCTCTTTGGCATAGACAAATTGTCTCTGTATAATAAGTCCATCACTCTTAGAATGTTGGGATGAGCTAACACGGGTGCTAAAACTAACACACCTAGCATACAATTCGTAGAAGGCTTTGGCAGCCTCTTCGGATTCGAATTCCATGCCCATATAGGGTTCAAGATCCAAAAGGTCAACTTTGGGAAAGTAAATTTCACCACTACTTGCACCAGCAAAAGAAGCATTGCTATAAAGAGGAGTATCAGGCATATCCTGATCATCAGGATGCTTGATGTCAACAACATCATCATCCCCATTTCCATTTACACCACCTAAACCTATATCGAACTCAAGCACTTCGCTTTCCATCCTTCTTCTCTTCTTTTTCCTCAGCAATTTCAACTTCAAATATCTCTACTTTAGTGCCAATTATAAATATAAAGAGTAAATATACAATCTTAATATCTTTCAATGCAATCGGAAATACTGTGAATAAGTAGAATGCGAGATAAAAAAATAATAATAATAAAAATTAACCTTTCATATTACAACCACAAAATGAACTCTCTACATTCCCATCTTTCTTTCTTTTCTACTTTGATTCAACTTGTATGGTTAAGGGGGTCAACTCCTAAGAATCCTGAGTGCAATAAATTTTTTTTCTAAAAGAAAAAAGAGAAACTTTTCAATTCATTCTTGTATATTGGCAAAGTAGATAACCAAGAAAATGGCCAAGAATCCAACATTTTTGGGGTTTCTAGGGAGGAAAGGGTTGCCAATAAACCCTAAAAATTAACAATCAGAAACTACATTTTTATGGGAATTTTTTTTTGAGAAATTTGGTAGAACAAAAACAATTCAGTTTCAAAGTGCCTAGAAAGAGAGATCAATAGAGCTTGGCAGAAACTCGGGTGTGTTGGAGGTAACATTCTTGTGTTGTGCATTCTATTCCAATTTCCATGTCTTTATCTTTCTGTTCCATTAAAGGCTAGCTATCTACCGTTGTATTATTTGATTATTTTCAACGCATAATATAAGTAATCCGATTGATTTCCTTAAAGAAAGTAATCCGCTCGATTGATTCCATGCGATTTTCGGTTTGTCTTTGATTTTTTTTCCTCTTATATGTTGTTGTAGTTATGGCAATTTCATATGGGAGTATGGGATTCGATTTAAGCTGTCTCATCTTAATTTTGGAGATTTTAAAAGGGAATTTTACAAAAATGCCAAAAAATGGTACTTATTTATATTTTTACCGAAGCTCAAAGTTTATTTCAATTTTACTGAAAATAATTTTCTAAAATTACAACAGTACCTAAATTTCCATCCCAAAATATGCCCAAATGATATATTTTTGGCAGACTTTCGATATACCTTCGGAATATCTTGGTTCAATTTTTACAAAAAAAAAAAGAACAAAAACAAAAACAATTAAATCATTAAAGAAGAATATAATTCAATAAAATTCAAAACATCTCAAAAATTTCAAATAAACAATTTGGTATATACCTTGGGTATACCTTGGGAATATCTTGGTTATATGTTGGGGATACTTCGGGTATACCTTGGGAATTCTCAAGGAATTCTCTGAATATATTGGGTATACCTTAGGCATACTTTTGGTATATCTTAGGAATTCCTTTAGATTTTTCTGAAAGGAATTCCCTGGGAATATCTTGGATTTACCTTGGGGATACTTCGGTGTAACTTTGGAAATACCTCGGGTATACCTTGGGGATACTTTGGATATACATTGGGAATTTCTCAAGAATTCTTTAAAAGGAATTGAGGAATTCCCTGGGAATATCTTAGGTATACCTTCAGGAATTCCATGAGAATATCTCTAGTATACTTTGGAGATATTTTGGGAATACTTTAGGGATATTTTAGTAATTTTCACAAAAAAGAAATCAATAACATAGTAAAACTCAAAAAAAGTAAGTAAACAATCTCAATATCAAAGCTTTCTCTTAGGCTAACATGAACTCATTGAACTTAAAACAAAAGCCAAATCTTAAAAATAATTGTAGTATCATCATGAACCTTAGAGGTGATTTTTCTCTTCTTCGAAGAAGCATACGGGAGGGATGGGAGAAAAGCAACGAGATCAAAAATAATATTGCTGTTGCATTTGCGGGAGATGAAGTGAAAACGAGATCGGAGGAAGAATTGGAAAGTCTACAATGATGGATCTTGGAGAAGATGAACAATTCGATAAAAATGACAAATTTTGATATTGATAAAAATAAGAAAAATTGTAGGTAAATTTGAAAAAAATATGTGAATTATGGTAAAGGATGAAATTTCCTCATTTTAAAAATAGTCACCAAAATTAAATTGAAAGATATAAATATTTGATATAATATAGTTTGACAATTCAATTCTTTTGATTTAATTTAATTCAGTTCATGGTTTGGAGATTTTATAAAAATTTACTGATTAATCAACATTCTATTACAGTTCTTGTCAAAATATTTGTTGTCACATTTTTTAGCCCAATATCATCATATATTTAAATTCATCCCTAATCATGAGAATTAAGAAATTAATAATACAATTTTGAATCTATGAGGGTGCAGATGAGATGAAATGAGTATCTTCTAGCTTAACTAGATGTTACGAATTTGAGCCTTGAATATATAGCTATCTTAAAACTCATGATAAATGCTTTGTCATCCTTGAGGTTAAAAAAAAAAAAAGCAAATTTAAAAAGTGTATTTAAAAATAAATAAATTAATAAATATTTGTGTATACTTATTATTTTTTATATTATTTATGAATAAATCCATTTTTTCTTCATTTCTTTTTAATTTATTAATTTTTTATATATATTTTTATAGGAAAATTGACGCATGAGCATAAATGCAAAAAAAAAAAGAAGGAAAATTAGAAAATAAATTTTGAATTTTATCAAATTTCACAATTATACACAATTCTAAAAAAAAAAAAAGAAATTCTAATTTAATTATATGAACTTTTATTTTTGAAACAAATGTAGTCTTGGTAGTATTGACCCTTATTTCGAACCTAATTGGTACTGACATGAAAATGAGTTGAAAAACATAATAAAATGATGTGTCATTTTATGTGGACAAATTATGCCATATAGAGCACATCTAAAACGATGCCGTTTCAGATAGGGGAAAAATGCTCTCTCAGTACTAGAATGATGTGTTTTATAACCCTTCATACTCTCCTTCCTCCTCACTTCTCCCCCTCTTTCTCAATAGTTATTTCTCAGCAATACCTCTTTGAGGAAAAAGAAAACCTGCCGACACCCCATATAACCCATGTTTAGGAGTATATCTGCAACGAGCAACGATATTGCTTACTGTAACTAGGATACCATTAATATTAATATATGTATTCTCGAAGCCAATCTTGATATTTTTTGGTGAATTAAACAAAATAGCATCACAAGCTGCAATTTTGGTATATGGTCTAATTCCACGAGTAAAATGAAATAATGGTACTAAAATTTTGGCATATGTATCAAATTGGTACCAAAACTTTGGAATTTATTGGTACCAAGCTGGCATGGACATTGAATTTGTTAATGTGGAAGCCGAATTTGCTGACGTGGCAGTCAGAAAAATTTTGATACCATGATATGAAACTCAACTTTAAAGTTTTGGTACAAATTTGATACAAATCAAAGTTTTGGTACCAATCTGACACACATACAAAAGTTTTGGTACGAAAGAAATATTTTACCCCTAATTCCACATATATTTGCATACGCTGCTAATTTCCCAATCCAAAAGTTCTTACAAGCTCAGAGTATTATATTCCATAGTGCATACATCGTAGTTGGGTCACTAGCGGTTCACTTGATAATAAATTGGGTCATAATATACAAGCTGGTTTGAGGATTGCTTGGGGGCATCATTGATGTTGAGTTTGTCTTGATGGATAATAGTGGCTGCATAACTCGTGTACATTTTGGTTGCTCTAAGATGCAACAAAAGTTGGACTTGGACTCAGACTCTCTCTCCATTTGGTAAGCCATCCTCTATTTTATTTACCTAATTTCGAGCCATACTCTAATCCCATTATATAATAAAGCTAATTTACACTCGGATGTAATATTTTTTTTAATGATTGAGTGCGACTTTACGATATCTATGTGGATTTACATGATTTCTAGGTTAATTTCTTCTATTTTTTTCTTTTACAAAATATTCAATAACTTTCTATTTCAAAATTGCAGAGAAAGGGTCATAGAGAGAGGAAGAGAGGAGAGGAGAAAGAAAAGGAGGGTAAAATAGTTTTTTTAACCAAACTTTTGAATATGTATTAAATTGGTACTATTTTTTTTTTGTACAGACCTATTCTTTTAGTCTATGTTTGTAAGGGAGGAAAATATGGAGAGAAAGGAAAATAAGAAGATAAAATAAAGAAGAATTGTCACTTTATCCTATTTGGGAAGGAAGGAAAATGAGGGGAAGGAAAATAATTTTTATTTTTGTCCTTCAAGTGTTTGGATAGTGATGTGACATTCATTTATAGTATTAACTGCATATGTTTGTTGTGCATTTGTTGTCGATTTTCTTTAAAGTTAGTTTCTTTTGAATGTGTTTTATGCATATAGGTAGTGGCATGGAAAGTGAGCAATTTCGGGGCTATTTAGTATCCAATTGAAGTCCATGAAGGCTAGAAATGAGACATGGGGAGTTAAGCATCAGATTATGGTCAAGTAGTAGCGACACAGTCGTGCAAGGTTATACGAGCATGCAATTTTAGGACATTAGCTACTGTGCATGACCCGTGCACAGCAAAGCAGGATGATCGAGTGTGCAAAAGAGCACGTGTGTGCATCTTCTTCAAGGAAGCTACTATGCATGACTCGTGTGCCTTCGTGACCTACAGTTTTGTGTTTTTAATTAACAATCTTACCGTGTATTGTGTGGGCCCATGTTTTGTAACTCAATTTTTATTGGTTGAGACTTCCTTTTGATATATAATTAGTGAATAAATTGGGCACTAAAGAGGAGTTTTGGGGAGATTAGACTCTTGTAATTAAACTAGGTATAAAAAGGGGGATTTGGGGGAAATCAAGAGAGACTGACTTCGGACAAAATTCATTCATTCTTTTAGGATCAGAAGACGTGGCTGGAGAGAATTTAGAGGCCACTTGACCTATTTACAGCAATTGTACGGGAATAACTTTGGATTCTTAGCACTCGGGGATAAAAGCTTGGATCTTTGGTCGACATCAATCAACCGTTCAAGAGGATTCCAAGTTTACAAAGCTTTAAGGGATTTTAGATTCTTGTTTTCATTGTTCTATTGCTGTAATCATGTTAGTTTGAGCATTGTTATTAACTCTACCATAGTAATAGCCATGCTTGGCTAACTTCTTTGTTAGATGTTTGGTAGCTACCTAATTGTAATAACTTTTCCTTTAATTGAACAAAGTTTAATTCTTTCCATCTTCGATTGTGCTTAATTACTTTTAACTGGATGTATGATTGGCCATCTTGCATTTGAATTGAAAGGAATATATTAGAATTTTGTTATTAGACAAATAAATGTAACTTGACCTAAAAATTGATTTGGGCATTAATTACAGCATTAGTTTGGGTAGTTAATGATTAAAGCGAGAACTAATGAAATTAAATTTCATTATGCTTAATTGAATATAGGAAAGGGATTACAAACTAGGGATGCTTGCCAAACACCTAATCAGTATCATTGATTGAATTACAACTTTCATTATTACTTTCAATTATTTAATTGCTTTTGATTAGGTAGTTAACCTTGAAATCATAGAATCGTGACTAGAGTATTTAAGAGCATTAAGTTGTGTTTATTGGCAATTTATAGCAATTAGGAATTTAAGTTGAACCGTTCCTTAAGAGATTGGCTCGTGCACTTGCGAGTACAAAATTTGTTACATCCAGTTTTTGGCGTTGTTGCTTTTTAATTATTTTTAATTGTCATATTTGCATTTAGATTAGTTTATGCATTTTAGTATAATTATTTATTTTTGTCATGCATTTTTTATTTTCTTTTAGAAGTTGTCTTTGGTTGCATGCCAAGTACTAGCAAAAAGACGAAGTTGACTGAATCATCTATGCAAGGTCGATATAAATTGCGATCCAGAGCTCAGAGAATAGAAGAACTACCATTAGAAGAGAAGGAAGAATCACCAATTCAGTAAGGATTAGTATTTGAAGCATAGGTTGATCATATACCTAAAGTAATGGCTAATCCTATAGGGAACCAAATTCCACTAAAAGATCCACCACTGCCACCACCAAAGAGACCTGTTAAATAGAGGCTACTTTCTATGAAGGATTATGCTTGACCGATCATTGGCAACACCACCTCGTGTATAGTGCTGGGAAAGGTGGCATGAAATTATGAATTGAAAAGTATACATCTGAATATGCTATCATCCTTCTATGGACTACCCAATGAAGATCCTTTCTCATTTATAAGGGAAGTTTACAACACCGTGAGTACTTTTCCTTTAAACTCTCTTCATGAGGACCAACTGAGCATGCGGTGTTTCCTATGTACTTTGAAGGATAGGACAAAAGCATGGTTGATGACATTGTCCCCTAACTCTCTAAATTATTGGGATGAAGTGTACCATAAATTCATGAGCAACTTTTACTCATACTAGAAGACAATGGAGCTTAGGACAGAAATACAAAACTTTTACCAGAAAGATTCTGAGACTTTTCATGAAGCTTGGGATAGGTTCAAGATGTTATTACTATAGTGTCCTCATCACAGGTTTCCATTACTGGTAGTAACTTGAGCATTTTACGATGGGATGTCTCAACAATATCAGTGTATGGTAGACAATCCAATTGGGGGGTGCCATGACAGCAGAGGAGCTATATAATATCTATGAAATGCTAGGTGTTAACTCTCAACAAAAGAGCATTAGAGAAAGAAAGGTGGTTGTCAACAAAGTTTCAAGTGGCAATGAATTGACATCCTAGATAGTAGAGTTAACTAAACAAGTCAGCATATTGGTCAATAATAGAAACGTGCCTACAAATGAGGTATGTGGCATTTGTCCAGTTTATGGTCATGAGGCTAAAACTTGTCCTACTCTTGATGTTTCTGTAGGTAATGAATTTGAGCAAGTCAATGTGACAAATTCCTTCTAATCGAGGCCATCGAACAATCCATATTCGAATACATATAACTTGAGTTAGAGGAATCACCCTAATTTCTCCTAGAGGAATAATGCTCAAAGCCAACCTCAACAATAAAGAAACCCAACCACTCAATACCAAAATCTCAGCAAACAGCCCATGTACTTAAAGCAAAGCCAATCAGACCTTCAAATGCACCTAGGAATCCTACCTTAGAGGAGACACTACAAAACTTCATGCTTGCCACTCAAGAAAAGCAAGAGAGGACGGATAGGAGAATGGACTCCTTCCTTAAAGAGGTTGGAAATTCAAGTTGGGTAAATAGCTAAAGCAATGCAAGAGAATAAGAGAGGAAAATTACCTAGCCAAATCCTCACTGTGCAGAACCTATGTATGAAGCACAATTTATGCTCGATAACCCTCAAACCAAACAAAGTGCGGCGCGAGTCGTATAGGTTGACACGACCCGTGCCACTTGCCCTAGCTATAAATCTTCCCCCCTCTCTCTCTCCCCCCTAATTTCGGCCACTCCCCTCTATTTCTCCTAGATTTCCTCCTCTCCTATGTCTCCAAGCCCTAACCAACCTCTCCTCTTTCAGTAATCATGGTGAGAATAAAAATGGTGGCAAGCAGGAAGCGGAAGGACACCACACCATCTGACTCTTTGTCTTCTAGCTCTCCTTCTCCACCACCTTCCCCACCCTGCACATGTGTACAAGTGGTAGACAAAGGTAAAAAGAAGGTGTCGGCGGCACCTCCACCACCTGCGGGACCAATAAATCTCCCTAACAACTATGGTGCCCTATTCCATATCTACATTAAGGAGGAAGGGAATGAATACCTCCGTATAGTAGGTAGGTATGATACTTATATTCATTTCTTGGATTTTAATACTTTATGTGCCTTTGATTGTTTGAGTTGGGTAGAAAGGTTCGTTGAGAAGCTAGGGTGGTCTCAGTTCATTCATATGCGCACACCTAGCTATAAGAGACTCCTTTAGGAATTCTTCACCACCCTCAATTTGCATAATTCTTACACAATGATTAAATCCTGGCTCTTTAGCACTGATTACACCTATAACATGTCCACAAAGCACCAAGTCTTTGGCTTTAGGAAAACTAGTGCCACATAGGTGTCGAAAGAATTTGACTGGGATAAAGCTTGGAATTTTTTCACTGGTCTAGATAAGTTTAATGCACATAATGTGAAAAATGGTCAAATCCTCAACCTGGTCAATGTAGTCATGCATAAGTCCATCTATCACACCATCTTTGGCAAAAGTGAAGGCAATAAAATACGTACTCCTAAATTATTTTTGTTGTGGTGCATGCATAAAGGGAAACTTGTAGTGATTGACATGTTTATTTTTGCTGTTATGGCCCATATTTTGAGCAACTATATTGCTTCTATGGGGATTGGGCATATTGTCACAACATTTCACTTACATGGTTTTGATCTTAATACAACTAATCTAACTATGCTTAAGGGTTCAAGTGATCTTAACTTTGCAGCCCTAGCTAGTGCTAAACTTTTATAGCATTTGAAGGGTTCATACTCTTAGGCACTGCACACCCCCGCTGTCACACTCGTCAATCTAGAATATAATCTACGAGCAAGTTTTGAAATTCCTTCGAAAGGTGAACTAAACCATGAATAAATAATAAATATATATATATAAGAAAAAAAATCTCTATGGTATGAGACTTATTAAACAAAAACTGATATGGAAAATAGGTTATATTCTGAATATTGATGTATTCATTTATATGATATTGTAGGATAAAAGGGTTGAAATTATCAGAATTGGAAATTTGTAGGAGACAATTAAGAGGAAGTGATGAAGACTTTATTAGATATTTTGTGTTGATTAAATAAACTAAGACAACTAAAGACTAAGAGAGAATTATATATATATATATATATATATATATATATATTTTTTTTTTTGGTCATATCATGACATGAAAAGTGTCATGTGGCACACATGCATTTTAATTAAATTTTAATTTAGGTATAAATAGGCTTTGAAGACCCATTTCTTACCCATCTCCTTCATTTTTCTTGGTCTGGCCGAAATTCTCCACGACTCCTCTCTTTATTCTCTTAACCTCCATAGCAAATAAACACAAACTAGCTCATGGTGATGAAATCTTGAAGAAACAAAGTTATCTTGATGTGTTAATTTGAGGGGAGGCCACTTGAATTTTGGTCAAGCCACAATGAGGAGGATGAGTTTGCATGCGATAAGAGTCTTCATGGAAGAGTGAAGCAAGCTAGGAAAGTGATGAAGATGGCCTTGAATGTGCAATTCAAGGTATATAGATGGTAGAAAAGAAAATTTAAATTCTAAAGTTGAATCTGGAACAAGTTGTGTTCATAGGATTATAACTTTTGTTATATAATTTGGATTGAAGTGATTCTAGTTTCTATGATTCTCTTAGACATATACCTAAATTTCTTATGAAGAACAAAAAGTGAAATTTGGTCCGTAGCTAGGTGAGAAATGAGTTGCAAAATCGAGTATAGAAATTGTCTCTAGGCTGGTAGTTCAACTCTAAGTGAAGTAGTCCGTGTTATATTTCTTGTATCTTGAGTTATATATTTCGAAATTACTTAATTCCAAAGCCAAAATAAACTTAACATCTGGGCTTAAAACTCTTATGAAGAAAATATTCCTAAACTTTGTCATATTCTGATCCAAAATATTTATGCAATTTGAGATTGTAAACTATCTGGAATGTCCTGAACTGTAAGAGATTGTTTAGTCATAACTTTTTCTCTAAGAGACATTTGAAAATGTTTTGAGTTGGGTTACAAAGCTAACATCTGGGGTTATATCTTTCATGAAGATTGTGATGTGAAAATCTGTATATTTTTAGGTGTAATAGTAGAACCAATACGTAGCATAGAAACTGCCTATAGTGACAGTGCAGTTTTTAAGCGAACTGCCCCTAATATACTAACTATAACTTTCTTTTTAGAATTGGATTTCGGTAATACAAAATTCAGTGCAAAGATAACAACATACAGGGGTATAACTTTCATGAATACCATAGAGTGATATAGTTTTAGGAAATAGGTCTAAACCATAAATCAAAATCAGATTTTGGCACTGCCTACTACATCTTTTGTTTAAACAATCTCCAATAATTAGCTTGTAACTTCATCTATAGAGCTCTGATTTAGGTGAAATAAGAATCAAATGAAAACTTAGACATAGAGCTATAATTTTCAGAATAGTGATGAATCTATTTTCGCTAAAAACTGGACCACAAAAAAGGACAAGTATGGAAGTAATAAAAACGATGTAAGGTTTTAGATTTTGATACATGGTTACATATTATAGGAAGTGAAGTAGATGGAGTTGATAATCCACAAACTGGTTAGGCAAGCCTTAAAGCTTGGGCATTTGCATAGTTCCGAAGAGGTATGTATATAACCACATTTGGATTTAATTGATGAACCAACATGTTATGAATGATGAACCTGCATGTTCTGATTGATGAACCTGTGGCTTATGAATGACGAACCTACATGTTTTGATTGATGAACCTATATGTTTTGATTGATGAACTAGTGGCTTATAAATGATGAATATACTATGAATGGAATGTATTATGGGTGATTGTGAATATTGTAGGCCGGTTCCACCTGGGTGAACCATGGGGTGCTTGTGAGGTGTTTCTTATAAGTTTCAATTATGTATGTTAAGTTATGCCATGATATGAGACCTTAATATTAAATGTTGAAATCATATTCTTGTGGCACGAAAGTGATTTGTATAGACTTGCATTTGGTTAACAATGCGAAAGAAGACAAATGCCCAAAGTACTCTAACTAGGACTAGAGTTAGGATAGATGACATGCTATTGAGGGAACCTTGGTACCATTTCAGGCCTGAAGTTGGCCATCATGGGAACAAAACCCATGTGTCAAGGGGTTATGCCCGAAGCGACACCCTTGGATACTTGAGATTTATCATATTAGGCAGAGATCCTAAAAGGCTTGGAGTAGCCGTAGTGTCCCATGTCCATTTTAGTCCGGTTTACAGTATAAGGGTACAAATCTTAGCATTTGAACTAAGGTAAGTGTTGAGCTGGATTATGGTTGTGTATAATATATGAATTATGATAAGTGATATGATGTATTTATTATTATGATGAAATGAAAGATTGTTTGAGATATTTCACTTCGTCATGCATACATATTAAAATGTGTATAATGTTCATGCATACATATCAATTAAATATATATGTTGTTATGTACCACTAAGCATGTTGTGCTTAGCATGTGAATGTTCCACACACAGGTGTAGATAGAAAGTTGCTGACATTAGAAGAAGCCCACAGAGAGAGGAAGTGAAGGACAAAAATTTGGGGTGGGTGATACAATTTTATTTGTGTATTTTCTTTTGGGATGGGAGTTAGTTTTTGTTCATGCTTTAGCACATGTAAATGTCATATTTTGATGGATTTTGTAAACATTGTGGGCATGTGTGAGCCCTAACTTTTATATTTTAAAGTTTTGTATTAACACATCTTTCATAAATTATTTCTTTATGTTTACTTTAAGTTATCATGGCCATGATGCGAAATTGTTTTACAAGAACCGGTTTTAATCTCTTATGCATTGTAATATTTCTCTATATAATTAGGAAGGGCCTCTTGATTATATGGTGGGGTATTACATTTTTTCCCCCTTTAGATGTTTCATCCCGAAACATACCTGATATGTCATTGTTGAACAGTTGGGGTTACTGCACTTTCATTACTTCCTCGCTTTCCCACGTAGCTTCTTCCGTAGTGTGATTTTTCCATAGTACTTTCACTAATGGTACTAGTTTGCTCCTGAGTTCTTTGGTCTCTCTAGCTAGAATTTGGACTGGCTCCTCCTCATAAGTCAAATCTTGTTTCACTTCTATGTTTTAGCTGGAATGATGTGAGAAGGATCCGATCTGTAGCGTCTCAACATTGAGACATGAAAAACATTATGTATCTTGCTCAACTCTGGAGGTAGAGTGAGCCTATATGCAACCGGTCCATTTCTCTCCAAAATCTTATAAGGCCATATAAATCTCGAGCTCAGTTTGCCTTTCTTCCCAAATCTCAAAACCTTTTTCCATGGGGACACTTTGAGAAACACCTTATCCCCCTCTGCATGCTCGATGTCTCATCTCTTATGGTCTGCATATGACTTTTATCTATCCGAAGCTACCTTAAGCCTTTCTTGAATAACTTTCACTTATTAAAATGTGTATAATGTTCATGCATACATGTCAATTAAATATATAGGTTGTTATAAACCACTAAGCATGTTGTGCTTAGTGTGTGAATGTTTCACATGCAGGTGTAGATAGAAAGTTGCTGACATTAGAAGAAGCCCACAGAGAGATGAAGTGAAGGACAATAATTTGGGGAGGGTGATACAATTTTATTTGTGTATTTTCTTTTGGGATGAGAGTTAGTTTTTGTTCACGCTTTAGCACATGTAAAGGTTATATTTTGATGGATTTTATAAATATCGTGGGCATGTGTGAAGCTTAACTTTTATATTTTAAAGCTTTGTGTTAACACATCTTTCATAAATTATTTCTTTATGTTTACTTTAAATCATCATGGCCATGATGCGAAGTTGTTTTACAAGAACCGGTTTTAATCTCTTATGCACTGTAATATTTCTCTATATAATTACGAAGGGCCTCCTGATTATATGGTGGGGTATTACAATTTTTGGTATCGGAGCTATGTAGAGAAAACATACCCACTATGACTTCAGTCTCAGTTTGATCTTCTCTTGCCTTCATGGCATAAGCTCTCCCTGGTGTGTGACTAGAGCTTGGTCAGTTCACTGTCTCTGAAGCTGCTGGTCTATGTCCACCTCTACCACCTTTAATCTGCCCCTATCCCCTGCCAAGAGCTGGCACTAAAATCTGAGTCTGTATGGGAGCTACACGAATCTGGTGGGGGCAATTTCTCTTGCAGTGATCTCTAGACCCACAATTGTAACATGCTGCAGGTCCCCAACATTCCCCTCTGTGCTTTCGGCCACAAGATGTACACTTTAGTACTGGCTCTCTCTGAGTATGGCTACTAGCAGCAGTGGAGATGGCTCTAAAGGGTGGTCCCTACCTAGTAGGAACTGAATGAGCACAACCCTGACTCGGTCCTCTCTGTTGGAACTGTCCTGGACCTTAGTGATCTTTCTTGCTTGATATCTGGGTGGCATTGAAAGAAGGCTTCCTGAAGTCTTTCTTGATAATTCACTAGGCCTCTTCAAACTCCTCATATGCTCTACACTAATAGCTGATGCAACTAACTGGGAGAAATCCTGGTACCTATGTGAAACCACATGAAACCCAATATCTGCATCTAAACCCTCCTCAAATCTGTGACACTTGTCAGACTCATCCGTAATAATCCTAGCAGCATACCTGCTTAGTCGAGTGAACTCCCTCTCATATTCTTCCACTGGCCTGCCTTTCTGTCTTAGATTGAAAAACTCACATTTCTTCCTATCTACATAAACTTGTGGCACATACTTTTTTTTTGAACTCTATCACAAAGAACTCCCAAGTAAGCGGCTGTGGTGCATGCGGATTCATCACAATTGACTTCCACCAAACATATGCATCCTCTTGTAGTAATAAGACTGCATACCTTGCCCTAAGAGCATCTGGGCACTGAAGATCCTCAAATACCCTCTCTATCTTCTCTAGCCAAAACTCAACAGTAGCTGCATCATCATCACTCTTACCTAGAAAGTTTATAGCTCCATACTTCCTGATTTTATCCAATTGTACTGTCAGTGGTGGTGGTGGAGGTGGTATTGGTGGAGGAGGAGGAGGTGGAGAAGGAGCTAGTGGAGCCTGTGTCATAGTCTGTGCTATCCTTTATAGTAATGCTAATATCTGTTGAGTCACCGGGTCAGGAAAGCGGCCAGCCTGGCTTCTTGATAGTGGTTGTGAAGATAGGGCAACAGCTGACCCTTGAACACTAGCCTGACTAGGCTGATCTCACTCCTCATGCTCTAGAGAGCTGCTACTACCTTCAACCTCATGCTCGTTACTAGCCATATCTCTCTTGTACCTATAGGCTGATATAGAAGAGCCCAAATTAGAGTCATAAAGGACAATCTGATATTTTATGATACAACTCATCCCTACCTAGGTCTAGAATCGCCTAAACTTAAGCTCTGATACCAAAAAATGTAATACCCCACCATATAATCAGGTGGCCCTTCCTAATTATATAGAGAAATATTACAATGCATGAGAGATTAAAACCGGTTCTTGTAAAACAACTTCGCATCATGGCCATGATGACTTAAAGTAAACATAAAGAAATAATTTATGAAAGATGTGTTAATACAAAGCTTTAAAATATAAAAGTTAGGGCTCACACATGCCCACGATGTTTACAAAATCCATCAAAATATAAC
>CATIWF010019545.1:0-28139 GCA_949630135.1 Balakata baccata | reverse complement strand
TATGACTAGGGATAATTTAGATACTAACATAATTACACTTGATAGGAATCTCATTATCATGATCCCATCATGATTTCCTTCATGCTATGTTTCATATCATGGACTTTCATTAATCAGTTTAAGATCTATATCAATTCATATGCAAATGAATATTAATATAATGAAAGAATGCTTTTATGAATATGTACACTAAGTGCTTAAGGCGATTGCCTTTTGGGCACATCTCTAACAAGCTAGAGTTAGTAGTTAAAGGATGTTGTCAAAGACAAGGGTTGACTTTAACAAGACCTTGTACTTCACATACTATGCTTAAATCCATCATATCACTCCTAGCTATTGCTATTCATGATGATGAGATTTGGCAAATGGATATGAAGACAACTTTCATTATGGAAATCTGACATAGGATGTGTACATGACACAACTTAAGAGATTCATATCTAATAATGGCAAAATAGGATGCAAATTGCAAAATCTATTGATGGATTGATGTAAACATTCGGGAGTTAAAACATCCAAATTGATGAGGTAATCAAAGAGTTTGTTTTCTCATAATATGTGGATGAATCTTGTATTTTCAAGAAGTTTATTGGGAGTACCATTATGTTCCTAGTGAAGTATGTGGAAGACATACTATTAGTAGGAAATAATCTGTCATTTCTAAGTTAGTCAATTTGTTACTCTAAAGCATTTCTCTAAGAAGGATTTTGAAAGTAACCTACTAGAATGGGATTAAGATCTATAGAGATAGATCTAAGAGGTTACATAGTCTTTCTTAGTCTACATAGCTAAGATGCTAAAGTGATTAGCATGAAATAGTCTATGAGAGGATCTAGTCCTATGATCGATAGGATTACCCTCTCTAAGTCTTTATATCCAAAGACATAAGACAAATAGACTAGCGTGGATGTGATTCCATAATCTTGGGCTATTAGATTCATTATGTATTATGTTGTGTACTAGGCCTAATGGATATCATGCTATGAGCATCATGAGTGGATATCAATATGATCCCGTCATGGGTTTATGGGTGACTATCAAGAATATCCTTAAATACTTGAGAAGGATTGATGATGTATTCTTGGTTTAAGGAGATAGTAAGCTTAAGGTAAGCAGGATCTAATTCGACAAGAATAACTCAAAATCCTAGTCGTGCTATATATTCACAATAAATGGTGATGCAGTCGGTTAGAAGAGTTCCAAATAGGTGATGACTACGGCTTCCACAACTGAAGGTACATTGCAGCTTTCAAGGCAGCTAAGGAAGTGGTTTACATAAGTAAAATTCATCATAAGTTATAAATGATTCCTAACATTGTTAATTCAATATGATTGGAATAACAATGGTGCCATTAGATGACCAAAAGGAATCATAGTCTCATCGAGGATCCAAACATGTATCGGATATTACCAATTGATTAGAGAAATCAAATGGTAGACATGATGTAATATTAGAAAGAGTTCCCACTGATCAGAAAATATATGATCGAGTCACTAGACCAAAACCTCAAAAACAATATGATAGTCATATCCTCGTCTATGGTGTAATGTACAATAGCGATTGGTTTTAGTGCAAGTGGGAGATTGTTAAAGATATGCCCAAAAGGCAAATACCAGAGTCACTTAATGTGCACATTCATAATGGCATTCTTTCATTAATTTGATGTTAATTTGATATATGAATTAATCTTAAATCAATTAATGAAGTTCTTGATACATAACATAGTATGAAGGAAATCATGATGCGATCATGATAATGAGATCCCTATCATGTGTAATTGTTTAGTGTCTAAATTATCCCTAGTCATAGGATCAATAAGATGGGACATTGTTGATCCGGATAGACTAGCACATATTATACTTATTGATTGGATCAAGTAGTAGATCTCATAAGCTGTGAACATGAGACGTTCAGAATTAACGTGTGGATATTTGCTAGGAGTAGTTAAATACATTGGATGATTTGCTATGAGACGATCATATGGATTATCTATTCAAATGTCAATGATAGTCTCATCATAGCAATGGTGTAAGTATCCTTAAATTTAAGGTACTCAAGCATATCTTGCATACTGATTCTGCGCTTTGACTTCATTCATTCTCATAGGTGGTGATTGGGTATAGCTTGAGGTATTAGAAGGTAATTGGGTAACCAACAGAGCATACAACAGCCTGATAGAGGATACCCACGGCTAGGTAATTGGTGATTCACTGCTCCTAATAGAGGAAGAGTATACTTACGCCTCTTGTCGAGATTATTACTTGGGAATCTCTAGCCAGAGTAGACATTTCATGATAATGGTCTTTAGTGACATGTCTAATTGAGTAATGAGTCCTAGTGACAAGATCTAACATCATTTCTGTAGCATTCGCTAATTAGGCTTAAATTAGAATAAATACATTATTTAGAGAAAAGAATAAATAAATAAATAAATAATAAGTGGCTCAATGAGAAATTAAATAAATAGAATTGATTTGTATAGTTAACTTAGTTAAAATAGAACTAAGTGATTATATTATTTTATTGAGTTAATTAGTGAAATAATAATAATATTATTAATATAAAAAAAAGGGACAGCAAAAAAAAATGTTTTAAGGAAACAATTGGAATTGAGATAAGTTTGGACACAAACAACCCACTTTTCTTCATTTTTCTTTTTCTTCCTCTTCCTCTTCTCCTTCATATTTCTTCCATTTTCTTTCAAAATCCAACCATAAGTCAGGTCTTTTAGATCAATGGTAAGTGAATTGATCTTTCTTGAGTTGATTAAAGATGGATTAAGGGTTGATTGTTGGTGTTGCTAGTAAACCTATTTCTTCTTAGAATTCTATTTCTATGGCAAAGATTGGGAATTTATTTATATACTCTTAGAGGCCGAATTTTAAGAAGTTCTAAACATAAAAGTTATAGATTTATGCCTTATTTATATTCTGAAACAGTTTTAAATGTTTTGGTGTGTATAAAGAGATATCCTCAAACAAGTGTTACTGGTTCCCAATAGTATAGTAACAGATTTCAGTACAGTTTTTATTTATTTTCACCCTATTAGAGATATATTCAGTAGAAGCTTGAAACATAAAAGTTGTAGCTTTACATGTCCTCTATCTACCAAATTTTGTGCTTATATTTTTGGTATAGGTTGAGTCATTATGAAGAGATTGATGACTGTTTTTTTTATTATAGCTGTTTTTTGTGTATCAGTATTACATTAGTTCCTTCGTCCTTATTTTTGAGGTTCTTATGATCCGAATTAAGCAAAATGTAAAACATAAAAATTTTAGATCTATATTTTGGATAAATTTCTATGAAAACGTTATCTTAATATGTTGAGTATTTTATGAGTTATAATCATAATAATGAGAACTGGTCGGGTTATTATCCTGTATTGGACTAGTTAGATCTTCTCTAGTGTTTGAGGACTCTAGAGGAAATATCAGATAAAATTGTAAACATGAAAAATGTTTCAAATTGACCCTTCTAAGTGCTTACAATTTTTCACAATAATATAACCTACACGTTATAAGAAATGGAATTTTAAAAGAGTCTCAAAACTGTCTAATGACAGAAGACAAGATAACATTTGAAATTGTACTAAAAATTATATAATGGTTCAAAAATTCTGAAATTTTAATATGTTATAGTATTATGTGTTAACTTTAATTAGAATTAATAATAATGTAAATTAGATAAATAAAAAAAAATTTATAGTTTGAATAGTCGTAGGAGGTCACATGCCACTTATTATAAACTATAAATAATTGTTTAAAATAAATTGAGAATAAATATTCTATCAATGTATGAATCAAATATACTTTTAAATTAGATTTACAATCAATTGGAGACCCGTAAGAGTCACAAGTCCCATAAATTTGGAGTTGGTAAAACTTTATTAAGGTTTAGCCACTCCTGTAACCAATATTAACTATAAAGTCATTCATGCTTGGCTTTAGACAGTTGTGCAAAAAGCACTCACCAATCGGATTGGGCTTTCATATACCTTTTTCCTTCCCCTTCACATGAAAATCAAAAAAGAATTGTGGTGGTTGATAAGCATCACTAATAAAAGCAAAACATTACCAATGGTGGTTACTTGCTAAACATGCAACCAATATATGAACATTAATTTAAAAAAAATGAATATATTGATAAGATAAAAAAACAAAAATTGGATAAAAAATATATGAGCACAACAGTGACTTACTGCCTAACAAAACTCCATAATTAAACCGATGCTCTATCAAAAGAGAATTTATGGAAAGCAAAAGCAAAAACTCAACAACCATGAGAAGCTTGCAACTAGAGTGGAAATGCAAAAGCAAAAACGAAAAAAATTAAAACCAAAAGCAACAGAGTGGAAATGCTTACTCTGTTCCAAATCGCTTCAAGCCAAGCTCGGTGTGCAAGGTGGTTCTAATCAATCCTTCTCTTCTCTATCTATGGACTGGAAGGCGTAAAGGCAGCCAAGCCAAGGGAGGAAATGTTGTTGTGATTGTTGAAGGAGAGGGAGGGCTAAAGTTAGTGGCGAATTGAAATGGGTATGGGTTATGACATCTTCTATTTTGAAAATTGGGTGGAGGTACCGATGTTATGGCTGGCTCTGTTGAAAAGAGCCTTTTATACCTGGGGTTTTTTATTTTTTAATTATTATTTGTTGTGTTTTAAAATAATTCTATTTTTTTCATTTTCAATTATTTACATAAAACAAATTATTTTCTCTAATAATGTGCAAAGTTATATTTTTTATTAAAATATTTTTTTTTTAGAAATAATCACCAATTGACTAGAGTTTATTTAGTAAAGCCTTTATAATTTAATTGCTTATACTTACAAACTTATTTTATTACTTTCCTTATATTTATTATGACTAATATATATTTTGAATATTCTCTATTACTTTATAATTCTTTGAATTATTGATTTTTTTAGCTAGAATATAGTATTGTAAATATTAAATTCTTTAAAAATATTTAAAATCTTTTTAATAGACTATTTAATTTGTAGAAATTGTTACTGCAAATGTACAATTCTTTTAATATGAAAATTTTTTACTTATTTTAACTATGATTTAAATATAAATTAATTTTGTTAAAAGTATAAAAGAATTTTAACTATGATAAGAATACATTCCAATTTTTTAAACATACAATTAAATTGTTAGAAACTTTGGATTAATGAAAACTTACATATATAAATGGTATAATATTATTGTAATAGTATTATATATATATATATTGAAAATATATTATATTAAAAATATATTAAATGTTTTCGAGGTGGGGTATAGCAGCCTTGTCCCCACCCCGCCCCATCCCCGAAAATTAAATTTCGGATTTTTTCTGAAATTCGATCCAACTCCAGTCAATGATCAAAAAATTCACCTCGTTTGGTGTGGTTCCGGATCGAAGCTCTACGGATATGAGTTCAATTGTCATCCCTAAATGACATGTAATACTCATGTAAGAAAGAAGGTATGTGAATCATACCAAGTTATATTATGTATCCATGAGGAATATGTATTGAGAATAAGTAATCGGTTATGGAACAGATTATCCATGCCCAGTTACTCGTACTAAGACTACCTATAGGATAGATGACATGTCATTCAGAGTTTTTGGTACAACAGTTATTATCTCATAATAGTATTACTTAAACAAGGTGGCCTAATTTCCAAAGGAACGCCCTTGGTCCATTTTGCTAGCATAGTTATTTCTTTATCAAGTTGGCTGCAACTCCAAGAAGTGCACTTGACTTTTAGCTCTTATAAGCTCAGTTAATGGATAGGATGGCTCAAGCTCCTTATAAGTGCTCCTATTTATGACCCGTTTCTAAATAGTCAAAGTATAAAGTATTAGGTGATTAAGTAAAAGATGTTTTGATCTATAAATCATTGTTGACATGCATTATGATATAGTTAATCATGATGATTCAAATCTTATGATTTAATGAGTTGCAGATGGCTTCCGCCATGCTAAGATGTAAACGTTTGCCATGATATATGTGAGAAATGATAGAATTGAACACTAGTATGATCACATGAATATTGTACGATATTATATGTTTTGGATGCCATGACTTGTGTGATAGAATTATTATGCTTGTATGTACCACTAAGCTTTTAGTAACCTAGCGTATAGGTTTCCTACATGCAGATTTTAGAGTTGTAGAGGAGGTTGACACGTGAAGAGCCCGAGGTTTTGCCAGATCATATTCCTTAAGACCTTTGGCTCCGTCTTCATGCATTGTTTTAGAATTATTTAGGCCAAATTACAAAAAAAAAAAAATCCTAAACTTTTCAATTTATCACAATTATGTCCAATTCATTAAAAATTTGAGTTTAATTTTATGTATTTTAGGTTTTGTAATAAATCTTTCATCGGGTGAACTGTACCTTACTCTAAGCTTATATAGCGATGATATGGAAAGACATTAAAAATATAAACAATGACATGAAAGACATAGTGAAACTTATGTGGAAAAAATTGTCATCCGGGTATAAAATCCAAAACGGTACCGTTTTGAAAACCATGTTTGTTGAAATAGAACCATGAATCTCCTTCGCAAAATCACCATTTTCTCAAAATAGATCCCGTTATAACATGATTTGTCTCTCTCTTAATCAAACGGTATCATTTTAGTTTAGGTTAGAGGAGTAATTTGATGTGGAAAATGATGTCGTTTTTGTTTATATACTCATGACAATTTTTTTCACATAAGTTCCATTGTATTTTCCATTTCATTTGTTTTATATTTTTAATGTTTTTCTATATCATCAACATATAGGCTCAGAGTTCAGTACAGTTCACTCAAGGCAAGATTTGTTACAAAACCCAAAGTACATATAATTAAATTCAAATTTTTAAAGAATTAGCTATAATTGTGATAAAGTGCAAAGTTCAGGATTTTTTCTTTTTGTAATTTAGCCAATTATTTATTATTTACTCATATATGTGTATTTTTGGATATGTAATAAAGAAATTTATGGCTTTGATTTCCTTTTAGTTTGGATTGTTCA
Source organism: Balakata baccata (assembly GCA_949630135.1). Classification (NCBI taxonomy): domain Eukaryota; kingdom Viridiplantae; phylum Streptophyta; class Magnoliopsida; order Malpighiales; family Euphorbiaceae; genus Balakata; species Balakata baccata. Next base: position 21,126 of record CATIWF010019545.1, on the reverse strand, counting down.
ATAAGGATTCATTTTGGGCATGTTTAGCCCCAAAACAATTTTTAATCCCAGTCATGATTACAATATGATGGATTTAAGTTAAGATGATAGATAAGGTTATTATATTGCATGATAAGTTAGTTCAGAAAATTTATTATATGAAAAGTTTTTAATTCAGACACAGTTATAAAGGTTTATAATGCCATAGCTTGAGAAGCAGACTCCTATATAGGAAGGTGTCACAATTTTTCGTATCAAAGCTCCAGTTTAGGCAATTCTAGACCTATGCAGCATAGGTTTATTATGCATTGCATTCATATGTCTCATCTAACTCTAATATGGGCTACTTCTTGTCAACTTACAGGCTTCCGAGAGATGTCATCTGAGAATTGAGATATGTCTAATAATGGTAACTCCCACAATACCAGGGCATAGCCACAACCAAGTATGGCTAGTGTTCATGGCCTAGAAGGCGTGCCGAATTTGAATCAATATGCCAATCAAGCTGATATAGCTCAGAATCCTTTCTTCAAGGAGATGAAGGGATTTTTCCAACAACTCATCAGGTTGGTTCCCCAGCAGCAACCCCCTTGCTCCACCTCCACCACTGCCCAGACCTACCATCTAGGTTGATAGGCTTAACAAGCATAGAGCGACTGTCTTCTTAGGTAAGAGGATATGTGACCTTATCGGTACAGAGCATTGGATTGAGCGGGTGTTCAAAGACTTATAGGTCCTAGAGCAGGACCATTTCAGATTTGCTATCTCATTGCTGCAGGCTAATGCCTATGAAAGGTGGAAGACTATTCTCATAAGACCAGGAATGGTTAAGCCAGTTACATAGGAGTTCTTTTTGGAGAGGTTCAAGGACAAGTATGGACCTCAAATTTATCTAGATGAATAAAAGAAGAGGTTCATAAATCTCCGACAGGGTAGGATGACTATGATGAAGTATGAAAGCGAGTTTACTCGACTGAGTAAGTATGCTCTAGAGCTAGTGTCTACTAAGAGTAACATGTGCAGGGGATTTGAGGATGGCTTTAGTAGTGAGATAGGGGATATCATTGCATGCCTACACCAGAAGGACTATAGTGAGTTAGTTGCTTCTACAATCACTCTTGAGAAAAGAAAAAGGAAGAGGTTTGATGAAGAGAACAAAAGTGAATCAGCTCCAGAAACCCATCAGTTAGGCAAGAAAGGTTGGGCATATTAGGGACATTTTTAGAGTAAGAATCAAGGCCATGGTAAGGGCTAGTAATAAGGTAGTTAACAGAGGAAGGGACAACCCTTTAAGGCTATATAAGTTTTAGGCAATAACCAGACACAACCTAGAGAGAGTGCTCCCTAGTGTGGTTCTTGTGGCAGACATCATTTTGGTGAGTACAGAGCTAGCGTCAAAGTTGTTTTAGATGTGGATAGCTAGGCCATATTAAGAGAGTCTACCTACAGTAGAAGGGCAATGCTTTAGTACAAACCACTACCTCAATCCTAGCCTAGCCTAGCCTAGCCTAGGTAGCTAACCAGAGGTAGTCGAGTAGGCAATACACATGCAGCTTCAGAGACAGTGAATAGGCCAAGACAGAGCCAACCACTAACTAGGGCCTATGCTATGAGGGTTAGAGAGGACCAAGTGACCACAAACTTCATTATTCGTATGTTCACTCTTTATGATGCAGATATATGTGCATTGATTGACCCTGGATTCACACACTTATATATATGCACTAGTACACCAAACAACATGCCATGATTAGTAAGCCACTTGAGTATGAGATAGAAGTAACCAATCCCTTAGGCCACAACACAGTTGTTAATCAAGTATATAGGGGTTGTCCCTTAATTGTTCATGGAAGATAATATACAATAGATTTGAATGAATTGCCATTTCATGAGTATGATGCCATATTACGCATGGATTGGTTGTCTCAACATTGGGCAGTAGTAGACTGTCAGGGAAAGTTTGTGAAGCTTAAGAATGATGATCATGAAGTGACCATTGTGAGAGGGGAACTATTTCCACAGCCTCCATATGTAATTTTTATGATGAAAGCAAAGAGAATGATGAGAAAGAGTTATGAGGTCTACTTGGTTATGATTGATATTAGGAAGGGAAGTCCAAGCCAGTCCAGACCAGCATTCCACAATAAGTGAGTTCCCAAATGTCGTTCTTGAGGACTTACCAGCTTTACCACCAGATAGAGAGGTAGAGTTCTCTATTGAGTTCACCCCAGGCATAACACTTATATCTTCTACACCCTATAGGAGAGCTTTATCTGAAATGAAAGAGCTAAAAGCTCAATTACAGGAGTTATTAGATAAGGGTTTTATTAGACCGAGTATATGTCTTTGGGGTGCATTGGTGCTGTTTGTGAAGAAAAAGGATGGATCTATGAGGTTATGCATCGACTACAGGCATTTAAATAAGGTGACCATTAAGAATAGGTACCCATTGCCTAGGATAGATGATCTATTTGATTAGTTGAAAGGTGCATGTGTTTTTTCCAAGATTGACTTGAGGTCGAGTTATCATCAGTTAAGGGTCAAGGCCGAGAACATAGCCAAGACAAACTTCAGGAATAGGCATGGACACTATGAATTCTTAGTTATGCCTTTTAGACTAACCAATGCTCCAGCGGCCTTTATGGACTTGATGAATAGGGTCTTCAGGCCATATTGAGACCAGTTTGTAATGGTCTTCATTGATGATATCTTGGTGTATTCCAAAACACCTGAAGAATATGATCAACATCAGAGGATTGTTTTGCAGCCTTTGAGGGATCGGAAGGTGTATGCCAACCTCTCCAAATATGAGTTTTAGCTTCATAAGGTTGCCTTATTGGGACATATTTCTCAACTGATGGCATCAGGATCGATCCTAGCAAGGTTAAGGTAATCATAAGTTGAAAGCTTTCCAAAAATGTCACAAAGATCAGGAGTTTTTTCGAATTAACAAGCTATTACAGGAGATTTGTGAACGGTTTTTCCATGATAGCTTCTCCACTGTCCGGGCCATTGAGGAAAGATGTCAAATTTGAGTGGAGTGAGAAATGCCAAGAGAGTTTTGATAGACTTAAAATGATGTTGACATAAGCTCCAGTTTTGACACAGCTAGTCCCAATAAGGAGTATGTGATTGGTTGTGTTTTGATACAAGAGGGCAAGGTAATCGCCAATTTCTCTAGATAGCTAAAGATTCATGAGAAGAATTACCCCACTCAGGACTTAGAGTTGGCTACCATAGTCTTTGCCTTGAAGATATGGCACCATTATCTTTATGGAGAGAAGTGTTATTCCTACACAGATTGTAGCACCATTAACGAGGACTTCGTTGAAACACATAAGTAAATAGCATATGATGAGTATATGAGAGGTGTATGTGGAGTATATGAAAGGGTATATGGTGTATATGGAGGGTATATTAGTCAATTTTGGCTTTGGTTTGGAGTGAGGGATCAAAAAGATGAAGAAAATGGAGATTTCATATGTCACGCTCATGACAAATGATGTTCACACTCATTAACATCGGGTCAGAGGATAAGTATTGACTTTTCTGAAGCGGTTGTTGCAGTGCACATGTCACATCATGAAGCTAATTGTTCACACCTTTGAAGCCTCTAGTATAAAAGCTTTTTGCACCATTTAATCATCATTTTACACCATTTTATCATCTCTCAAACCCTAAGAGACGTTCCTCCACACCTAAGAATCTTAATATAAGTAGGTCTCTATGAGTTTTTAAGTGTTTAAACACCAAAACTAAGAGAGAAATAAAGATTTGAGTGAAGTTTGAAGGATTTACCAACAAAAGAGAAGAGTTGGAGGAGAGAGAAAGTTGAATCAAGGAGGAAGCTTAGTTCTTTTCATGATCTAAGATGTTTTATGCCTTCAAAAATTAAAAAAAAACATGATATCTCGATCTCTTTACTATGCTTATGAAGTTGAATGATGAGATTATGAACTTTGGATGAAGAACCATGGAAGATGGGTTATTAAAGATGAAGGGTGTCGGGATCTTATGTAGATAAGTGTTCTTTGAAATTATGGGAAGCAAGAAACTATGATATTAAGTTAGAATCATGCATGATAACCTTAGTTTGGGGAGCATGGGTTAGATTTATGTTCTTGCTATGCTTCCATAGACTTAGAATTTGATATGTGATTGCGTTTGTTATAGGAAAATAAAAAGGAGGGAGGTAACCAATAAGGGGAGTAGATTAGCTCTTTAGCTTGGGTTTTGGTCAAGCTCCTTTTGAGGTTTATACATATGAGCATTGTTATTCGCCTTTGAACATGATATGTGTGAATTGTTAAATTATGTGCACAACTGATGTTTTAAGCAACATGGCAAATATTCTCATACTTGTATGATAAGTAATGCATTTTTAATGAGTTGGGAGAGCATGTATTGGTATGAGTGAAGACTGGGATAATTGATTTGAGTATGATGGGCATGTATAAATCATTAAATAGGTGTAAGTATATTGGTTGTGTATTAAGTGCAAATTGCATGTGTACACTTAGTTTTGGAGCGTGGTTGTGAACCTTGAAAATGTTGATTTAAGCTATGGTAATTTAAGTATGATTGGATTAATCATACATATGTGAAGGTTATATGTGTTTAAGAAGAGTTTAAAGCTTGAAAATTAGGCAAAAATCGGTTAAGGCTAAGGGTTAGGCCCTTTCACAACCCGCGTCATAATCAAGTTGAAATTTGTCATGACCATGAACATAGTTCCAGACTCATTCACACCCAGCCTTCACAACTAGGCTAAGTGTTACGGCCGTGAAGACACTGTTCACAGCAAAATTTTACTTTATTTTAAAGATGTGTTATCAGGTCTAAGACATGCCAGTCATTCCCATATATTTAGATATTATGTTAAACATCATGAAAACATGGTTGAGTTCAAGAATTTGATTTTACGATATGCATATTGATTAAAACATATGAGATCAAGATGGAAGTAAAAAGTAAGAGGAAATAAATGCCCCTTTCTCGACCTAAGGACTTTAGGGTAGATGGTGCACTATTAAGGGGATAAGAGATACATATTGATGAGCCTATGAGTGAGGACAAGGTGGTTTGAGCTCAGTGAGCATCCCACACATAGATTTATTATATTATGCTCATGCAAGTTATAATGAGCTCGATGAGCCTTCTTAACTTGAGATTATGGTGAGTAGGGTGACTTGAGCTTGGGTATGAGTGCTCCTACTTCACACCCTATATCTAGATAGTTCAGGAATGAGGCTTCGGACTATTTATCGCAATAAAAGTGAAATCCATATATTTTTAGTGGTATGAATACCATGATAAGAGGAGTAATATACTATGACATGAATTTAGATATTGAACAAGTTTGGCATGTTACTTTTCCATGTTATATATGTATAAAATGTGTTAAGTGAAGTATGCAATGATATATTTCCATGCCATGTATTTGCATGATTGCATGGGAGAATCCCAATACTTATATGTACCACTAAGTTAGAAATGGCTCAGCATAGGTTTTCTTACTCATGTTTAGGAGCTTGTTGATATAGAGTTTTGAGAAGCTATCAAGAGAATTAGTGCCCATTTTAGATATGACATTGTGACCCGGTTTGTGGGTCTATGACATCATCTTTTATATTATATATAAACATGCATCTAGGGATATGGATATGGTTTGTAAACAAGAAGTATATAACATATATTTTGATATTATATATATATATATATATGGACATGTATGAGGCTTGTAGCCATAAACCAAATATTGTGGTAATGAAAAGAAAAAGAAAGGATGTATGTGATTGTACGAGAAAAGTTTTTATTTATACTAATGTTAGTCTAGCTTTGATAGTGGCATTCTACTTATATAATGGAATCAGCCCTGTTATATATGTGGGGTGTCATACAGACCACAAGAGTCTCAAGTATTTGCCTACTCATAAAGAACTTAACTTAGGATTGAGGTGATGGCTTGAGCTAATTAAAGACTACAACTGTATTATTGACTACCACCAGGGCAAGGCCAATGTAGTGGCTGATGCATTGAGTAGGAAGATGATTGTCGAATTGCACATTCGACCTACTTTAGACCAGGAGATTAGAGAGGTACAGAGTTAAGACAGTTGGCTTGTAGAGACAGTTGAGCTAGTCTTTAAGAAGGAGAGACCTATGTACATAATACGGGCAAATAGCGGATTATATTATTAGGACCGATTAGTAGGATTAGTAGTTCCCAGTGGTGATTTGAGATAGAGAGTCCTCTAGGAGTTTCATGAGAGCAGATATGCTATGCACCTACATAGAAATAAGATGTTTCAAGAACTGAGAAAGAAATACTGGTGGGCAAGTATGAAAAGAGACATCACAGACTACTTCTAAATGTCTGACATATTAGTAAGCCAAGCTAGAATATCAGGTTCCATCAGGTCTTTTACAGCCTATTATAGTTTTAGAGTGGAAATGAGAGTGTATTACCATGGATTTTATCATTGTATTGCCAATTACACCTAGGAGACATGACACCGTTTGGGTTATTGTGGACAGACTCATAAGTTCGCTCACTTTTTACCTATTAGGATTGTTTACTCCTTGAATAAACTGGTAGAACTCTATGTCAATGAGATAGTTCGGCTTCATAGTACACCAATCTCTATAGTATCAGACAGTGGCCCTAGGTTCACTTTATAGTTTTGGGATAGTCTGCAAAAAGCCTTAGGGATAAAGCTTAGCTTCAGTATAGCCTTTCACCTACAGACAGATAGACAGCCATAGAGGGTTATCCAGATCCTCGAGGATATGATAATGGGTTGTATCATTAAGTTAAAAGGTAGTTGGGACAGATATTTACCTCTAATGGAGTTTGCTAGTAGCAACAGCTATCTAGTGTCCAGATGGCTCCATATGAGGCATTATATGGCAAGAAGTGTTGTATACCCCTCTATGTTAGACAGAGCTCAGTAAGAGAAAGCTAGTAGGATCAAACTTGATTAAGGAAACACAGGAGAAAGTTTGGATTATAAAAGACAAACTGAAGCTCCTTTAGATAGGCAGAAGTCATATGCAGATCTCAAGAGGCTAGATATAGAGTATACAGTTAGAGATGAAGTCTTCCTTAAGGTTTCACCTTAGAAGAAAAAGTTGAGGTTCAAAAAGAAGGGTAAGTTGAGCCTAAGATTTATTGGGCCTAATGAGATCCTAGAGTGGTTTGGACTAGTTACTTATAGGCATGCTTTGCCATCAAAGTTTAGCAAGATTCGTAGTGTGTTCCATGTCTCCATGTTAAAGAGATACAGATCAGACCCTTCACACATCATTCCAGCAAAGAGTATGGAGGTGAGATCGAACTTGACTAATGAAGAGGAACCAATCCAGATCCTAATTAGAAATGTCAAAGAACTTAGAAGCAAGAAAGTACCATTGGTCAGGGTTTTATAGAAAAATCATGCTACAGAAGAGGCCACATGTGAAAGTGAAGAGATTATGAGGGCCTAGTACCCACAACTTTTTAAAGACAGCGTATTAGGTAGATTTCGAGATGAAATTTCTATAAAAGGGAGAGAAATGTAATGCCTACTAATTAGGACTTGGAATTCTATGAAAAATGTTTACATGGGTGTCATATAAGTGACCAAGGGTTTTGGGATAAGAATATAGATGAAAAGCGAAGAAAAATAAGGTTTATGAGATGTTCACGGCCGTGACTCTTGGTGTCACGGGTGTGACCATCGTGGTGATGTGTTTTGGCATCACTGTTGATTATCACAGTTGTGACTTAAGGTGTCAGGGTGTGACAACCCTAACAGATAGATAAAAATGCACTTTTACAGTAGAAAATAAAAGAAACAAAACCTAAAATCCTAGCCACCATTCCCTAAAGACCAGAGCTCTATTCTAATCATTTCCCCATCCTTTTTCCTTCGATTTCTTGAGTTAAAAACATTAAACCCCAAGCTAGAATAAAGATTAAATAAGAAAATTAAAGATTTAAGCTTTGGTTGCGATTTTTCAAACTAGACAGCAAGAGAGGCTAAAACACTCCATCTGCCACTTCATTTTCAGTTCATCCGAGGTAAGTTTTCATGGGTTTTAACCTTCTAAATGTCTTATCCTAAGGTTTAATCGATTAGAACATGATTTTGAAGGATTCCACCTAGGGTTCTAGAATCATAGATTGGGTATTATGTCATATAGAACTTCGCTTTAGACATGATTTAATGTTTTTTTTATATATTAATTTTGTGTTAGGCAAGGAAGGTAATGGTGGTGACACCACCAATGCTTGAGGGAGTGCTAGCAAGTGTGTTTAGAGCTCCATTTTCAGGTCTATACATATACGCATTGAAATTCCATGTATGTTTACATGTGTTTGATGTTTTAATATGTTAAATGAATGATTATGTGATGATTTAAATGATATTCTAGAAATTATGCCATGTTATTGATTATGATACCATGTTTAATGTTGAACTTGAGACTTTGTGAAAAATGAGATATCATAATCAAATGGAATGGTAAGTTCTAAGTAGCATGAGTTAAATGGCATGAATTATGATTTTGGCTATCTCTTGTATCACCAAAGTAAGCTAAGAAATTGAATGGTATTATATGTATATTGACTTATGGCCTATAAGTTGTGGATTATGATTATGTGTGCAAGTATGATAAATAGCATGAGATGGAAACTTTGAGCTTATAATGGCATGTTAATAAGCAAATGAACTTTTGGTTAAATGACCCTTATCCTATGAGTTTGATTACGCCATGTTTTGGATGAGCTTGATTGTTGAAAAACATGTTTTAGCATGTTGAAATTGAGTGTTGATAGGTTGGGTGGCACCTGGACCACTATAGAAATCTTATGTGTGATTTTAGGATGATTATATGTTGTCCAAAGATGTTTATATGCTGAAAACCTAGAGTCACAACTATGACTATAGCTGTCACGCCCATGACTCATGACCCAAAATGATATAGAACCATTCACCACTAGAGTCATACCAAGGTGACTATCACGGCCATGACTACCATATGTCATGCTCATGACTAGACTGTAACATGTTGAAATTTATTTTAAATGTTTCTATATGCCATGCCATATATACATACACTTTTCATGATGTAGGATGAGCATAAATGACATGTAATACTCATGTAAGAAAGAAGGTATGTGAATCATACCAAGTTATATTATGTATGCACATGGAATATTTACTAAGAACAAATAATCAGTTATGGAACAGATTATCAATGCCCAGTTACTCATACTAGGACTACTTATAGGATAGATGGCATGTCATTTAGCTTTTTTAGTACCATAGTTGGACATATAACTTGGACAAGGTGGCCTAGGCTCAGAGGGAGCGCCCTTGATCCTTTTTTATAGCACAATTATTTCTTTCTCAAGTTGGCTAAAGCTCTAGAGAGCACACTTAACTTTTAGCTCTTATGAGCTCAGTTAATGGATATGGTGGCTCAAGCTCCGTGGGAGTGCTCTTAGTCATGACCTGTATCCGAATAGTCAAAGTATAGAGTATTGAGCAATTAAATAAAAAATATTTTGATCTGTAAATCATAGTTGACATGTATGATGATATAGTTACTCATGATGAATGAAATCCTATGATTTAATGAGTTGTAGATGGCTTCCACTTCCAAGTACGCTTATTTGCTAAGATGTAAATGTTTGCCATGATATATGTGAGAAATGACAGAATTGAACACTAGTATGATCACATGAATATTGTACAATATTATACGTTTTGGATGCCATGACTTGTGTGATAGAATTATTATGCTTATATATACCACTAAACTTTTAGTAGCTTAGCGTGTGAGTTTCCTGCACACAGGTTTTGGAGCTGTAGAAGAGGTTAACATGGGAAGAGCCCAAGGTTGTGTCAAAGCATATTCATTGAGACCTTTGGGCCGGTCTTAATGCATTGTTTTACAATTATTTATTCTTTACTCGTATTTGGGTAGTTTTGGATATATAATAAAGGATTTTATGGTTTTAATTTCCCTGCAGTTTGGATTGTTTAATATGGATTCATTGTGGGTGTGTTTAGCCTTAGAATAGTTTTTAATCACAATTATGATTACAATATGACGAATTTAAGTTAAGATGACAGATAAGCTTATTATGTTGCATGATAAGATAGCTCAGAACAGTTTATTATATGAAAAGTTTTTAATTCAAACACAGTTTTAATGGTTTATTATGTCATAGTTTGAGTAGCATGCTCCTATGTGGTAGTGGTTGGTCTACTATATGGGAGGGTATTACAATGGCAATCGATTTGCCACGTCAAATGCCACATAGATTACATATCATAAATTAAAAACAATATGCCACATTAGCCGCAATGTGGCAAACCTAACTAGAGAAGGACGATGACATGTCATGATTAATTTCACTAATAGTCATTGAACTTTACTTCACTTGTAGTAAAATCACTAAACTTTTTTTCATTAAAAAATACAATTTTGTTTACTTTTCATTTAAATAATTTTCAACTTAATTTGATAAATATGCAGCAAGAAATTTGAAATGAGAGTTGATGTGATGCCGAATTTTTGCCAAATATTTGAATTGATTGGCACGCTTTTAAAAATCATGATTCATGGTGGCTTTTGTCTTTGGGTTTTCCTTGATAGTGCTAGAACTGAAATTGATTTTCCTCCTACAATTGCTAATACTTTTTTTTTTTAGTAAAGTCAAATTTTTGGTTGTTTATTCATCAAATTTATTTGCAAGTTATTTAAGTGAAAGAAAAATAAAATTTTGATTTTTTACGAAAATAAGTTTTGTGATTTTACAACGAGTGAAATAAAGTTAATGACAACTAGTGAAATTAAACATAATGTGATGTGTCATCTAAGGTGGTGTGTGTTCAATGATGTGGCCAAACCCGGCTGCCATGTCATGTGTCATGCCAACATTGTGGCAGCTAACTCAACGAAAATGGTCGTAGATGATTTTTGTGGCAATTAATTTTAAATTATGTGATTTTCGTGTTACAAAAAAATTTGGCGATTTTAGGATAACTAATAGAAAGTTCTGTGACAACAAATGAAATTAACCCTTAATTAATGATTTTAAAAGAAAAATTAGAGGTTTTGAAAATTGAAAATTAAAATTTTTAATGAACTCAATTTACTAGGTCTTGATACATAGCATTATGCAAGTCCTATTCTACCTATAATTTCACTAGTATTTGAATGTTGAAAGAAATAAATTTTAAGAAAGAGAAAAGTGAATGATGTCCATGTGTCAAACTTATCCCAAAAAAGTATGGGGGAGTCTTTTCATGTGTCAATCTTATTCGAGGACCTGTATGCCTACAACATCAACGGACAGCTTCAATCCTTTTGTTGAAGAGGAAAACAATGCTAGCCGCTTTTCATCTAGTAGAATTGGACAGTCCACCATCCCAAGAAGCAGACAACTGTTTTTTTGTCAAATTTTGACCACTGATTACACTAAAATAGGAAATTCTTTTAGTTTTAGCCTAAGTTGGTAAATATTCTTACAGTCTACTATTTTTTGGACAAAAAGGCCTCTAGGTTTTGGGTCTTGATCTTTTAGGAAGAGAAATTGTGTGAGAGAGAAAAATAAAGAAATAAAATGAGAATAAAAGTAAAAATAAAAAAGATAGGTTTACATAAGACCACCAAAATATACAATAAAAACACTAAGAAAACTAATATATCTTTAACACCTATTTACCATTAGTTTCAAAAGCTATCCAGAAACCTAAAACTCTTTTACCAGTCTCATAACCATGAAAGCAAGTGTATTGTGGGCTGGAGATTGAAGAAGAGGTAAAATTTGAGACTTAGAAAAAGGCTTTAAGTCTGCACATCAGCTTCACATTTTGGAAAAAAACAAAAAATAAATTAAAAATTTGCCTCCCATTTAGCGCAATTTTTTTACTGTCTTTGGCTAGACATGTCCGCTAATCAAGCAACAGTAGGAGGGTCATGTATGGTGCTCACTTTCAAATTTTGTACTTGAAAACTTCTTAATATTGCTTTAGATGTTGTCCATTTACCTTGAAAATTTTATTAGTACTTAGAGTTTCAATTTCTACAGCACTGTGAGAGAAAATGTTAGTAACAAAAAGAGGTCTTACCTATCTTGACCTTATTTAATTTTCTAGGAAAGAGTGTCTATCTAGAATGAAACATGAGAACTTTCTAACCAATTTCGAAGAGTTTTCTGGAAATATTTTTTATTATGAAGAAATTTAATTTTTTCTTTGTAAATTCTAGAATTTTCATGAGCCTCCAGTATAATTTCATCAAGCTCCTACAATTGTAATTTCTTATGTTCACCCACTAGATTCATATCCATATTACACTCCTTTCACTGCAAGAAAATGGCCAAATAGTGATGCCATTTAGCAACATAAGGAAAGAGTCACTAAATAGCGACACCCAGCGATGCAAATGGCGACTGATTTTAAGATGTAAAATTAGTAATGCCGCATCGATGCCAAGCGGCTAAATACGTTAGTGATGCCTTTCTAGAGTCTCTAAAAGTAGTGCCAAATAATGATAAGAACATTGGTGATGCAGTTGCGTCACTGGAGGTATCACTATTTAGCAACACCAAATTTAGGCATCACTAATCTATGATTTAAAATGTATTAAATGCAAAATGTCATGTCGTTTCATTTAGCGACACTGCACTGCATTGCATAATGATAAAGTAAAACAATGCATTTCATTTATGACTTAGTCGTGCGATGCTTCAATGGCGCCCTTTTGACGTCACTAGTAATAGGTTAAAAATTAGGGATTTGTGCATAAATCCTAAAACGTGAATTTGCCATCCATAAAATCTCTAAGTGACCCAAACCTTCTTCTCCTGCACTACAATCTGCTGCTACTCCTTCCCTAACTCATTGGTCATCTGCCGCTTCCCATTGCCAAACGTACATGTCCAGTGTGATAGTAAGTTCTTCTTCTTCTTCTTCTTCTTCTTCTTCTTCTTCTTCTTCTTCTTCTTCTTCTTCTTCTTTCAATTTTGGTTATTTTTTTCGAAGAAGATAAAGAAGCTTATTAGGAGTTTGAAAAAAGTAAGTCTATTTTCTTTTTTCTAATTTGTGTTCTCAACAAATTTTTTTATTTAATATAAGAGTTAGGGATTTTATATTAGAATGTTGTTATATATTCACAAATTTGAAAATAATCTCCAAAAACCCAAATTATGAAATTAGTGGGGTTAAGATTTTAAGAGTTAATATAGAGTTCTTTAAACTCAAATGTAGTTACTTTTAGCAATCCATTTTTGGTCATCCAAATAATATCATCACACTTCCTAATTCATCCTTGAGTTTTCTTGTTGCGAAATGTAGAAGAAACTATAAGCAATTTTCTTGTTCTAAGTTTTGGTCATGCTCCATATTTTATTTTGCTCAAGCAGTTTTTCTTGATATAAAACTCTTACTTATTATACACAAAAGAAAGAACATGAGTTGTTATTACATATTACTACCATGTTATATAAAGTTTTAATTCCATTTCATATTTTTTTCTTGAGAATATTGATGGTTGTTTATGCGAGCTTAAGATTTTACTAGTAGGGCATATCTGGTTTTTAATTTGTGAATTACTAAGGTTTAATGCTAAAGTTTACTTGCAATTAGGTTCAATTCTAGCTACTTGATATCTAACCTTATAGTGTTAGGTAGGCTTCCAGTTTTTAGGGATCAAGGTGGATAAATTTGAATTTGTTGTTAGAAGGAAAAAACAAGTAGCGAGGAAATTAGAGACAGAGATAGATGCAGATAACTATATGGTTTTTGACTTATTAAAACATAGTCTCTCATTTATTCATTAATTTTGTAGAACCCTCTTTTCGTAGATATGTTATGAATTAATTACTATCAGTGAAGTATAACTATAACTATAAGCAAGAAATTCTATTTAGCCTTTTATGGCCAAAAGCTTAGCATATAGTAACTATCTTTGGAATCTAATGTTTCTAGAGAAAAATCTATTACTGCTATATAAACTCTAAACTTGAGCTAAAAGCATTATACATAAGCTTAATTAGATATAGGTCAAACTTTACAAATACTTTAGATAAAATTAAATAAACTAATATGAAAGAGCATATTTGACACCTTAATTTAGTAGCTTTCTTATTAATAGATTTAAAAATTTAGACCTTCTTGAAAGATATGAATCTAAGCTTTAATTGTACAATTTATTGCCATTTAAAGCTAGCAATGAACAAGCTACAGTTGTAGCAGAATATTGCAAAAACCATCCTACTAGCATTTGTTCTATTTGCATTTTTTATAAGTCAGCTATCATCCCTATCCATATCCTATGTGACTTTCTACATTTTAGAGCTATGCTTCCACCCCATTATTCTTTACATCAATTTAGTATTAATTAATTATTTATATATTGTATCGCCCTCCAATGGGAGCTTATTGTGCTACATGAAGGATAAATGGGTAATTAAAAGTAAGAATATAAAATACATGTATATACGAATTAATTTTGATGATGTATGAGAGGTATATGAATGTATATATAAGATATATATGAGGTATATGTAAGGTATATGTGTGGTATATTGGCCGATTTTAGCTTTGGTTTCAATAAATGGATGAAATAAATCAATAATAATGAAAAATAAAGGTGTCATGGTCGTGAAAATCGACATTCTTGGATAAATATGACCGTTTAAGGTCAATTGCTACAAGAGAACCTTCATGACCGTGAAAGGTTTGTATATAAGTTTTTTGCACGTTTTTATCGTCATTTTTCATCATATTTTCTGACCCTCAAACCTTAATAATAGATTTTGGACCCCCAAGAACATTAGAAGAGTGATTTCTCATAGTTATTGAGTGAAATAACACTAAATTAAGAGAGAGAACACAATCAAAGCAAGATTTGAAGGAATTATCAACTTGAGTGAAGAGTTGGAGGAGAAAGAAAGTTGGTGCAAGAAGGACCACGCATTTCCTTACATGATCAAGTGTGTATTCTACCATTAAGAGGTAAGAAAGCACAAGAAAACCATTTTTTTGCTATGATTATGAAGTTATATAAAGAGATTATGTTGTTTGGTTGGAAAGCCATGGAAGAGAGGTTATGAAAGATGAAGGGTGTTTGGATTTTGTGTATATTTATGTTCTTAGAAGTTAATAGAAGTGAGATATTATGATATTGAGTTGAAAATATGTTGAATAACCTTAGTTTGGGAATTATGGAATTATATTTATGATTATACATAGTTGTCATAGTTTGAGAATTGAGATATAGCTTAAGTAAATGAGAAATAATTGTGATTATGTTTAGGTGATGCCTTTAAAAGGTGGAATTAACCATCAAGAAGGCTAGGCAAGCTTAAAGCTTAGATTTTGAGTTAACTCCATAGGAGGTAAGTACACACATACATTTTAATTTAGTGAATAATGTAGGCATATGACAAATGACTTGTTAAGTAACATTAGATGGCAATGAGTAATGCTAATTGAATTGATAGAAGAAGAATAAGTTATGTAAGATTGACGAGAAGAGGGTTATATGGAAATTATATGAGAAAGGCTTGAATTGGTATAAGACATAAATTAATTAAGTAAATAGTAAAAATATGATCAAGCATTTAAGCGTAAAAAGGTTATCGATGATAAGATCAATAAAATGAAGTAAAAAGGAATGTGGAACATGAGTTCTTAAGTATGGTTATTAGAAGTTAGAAATGATATTTATGCTTATACATTGTAGGGTTATTAACCCAATTGTTTGTAAGCTAGGCTATATGTCATATCAAGTATTGATAATTGGTAAGGAACCAGCTTTGTCAAAGTGCTTAAAGTGTATAGAGAATAGCACAAAGAGGTATATCTTTTACCTAAGAACTTGTAAATGTTGAGATGTATGCATAAATGGTTAAACATGCTTGTTCGGTGAAGTAAAGTAGTATTATGAGATATGAAAGTATAAAATGGCATGATAAAATGTTAAAGAAGTTAATTAAAGTATTTGAACATGTATAAATATGTTAATAAGTAAGAAAATGGCAAATGTGTCAAAGTGCAAATAATGTATATGTAAAGCTTGAGTTGTGAGCTTGGTTGTGACCCCATTTTAGGTGATGATTTGAGTTATCTTCACTTATTTGTATTTGTGTTCAATGACCATGGATGATGTCTATACATATTTAGGAATGGTTTAGAAGTGGAATTTTGATAAAATTTGACCATAGAAAAAAATTAGGCCCTTTTACAACTAGTGTCACAACCATGTTGAAACTATCATAGCCTTGAAGGCTGATCTAGTAGCCTTCGCGCCCAGCTGTCACGACCAACCATATTTGTCATGGTCATGACGACACTATTCATAACAATAGTGACCTATATTTAAATGATATTTTGGTGGGTTCGTTACATGCCAATTGTGCCCAAGTGTCAAAGTATGATGTAAAAACATATGAAAGCATGTTGATATGTATAAATGTGATATGTGAACATGTATATATTATGTAAAACAAGATGGAGATATAAAAGAATGTGGTTCAAATATGAAGATACTTTAACATAAATACCCATTTCTCTACCTGAGGACTAGAATTAGGATAGATGGTGCACTATTAAAAGGATTTATGGTACTAAACCAATTATATATTTTAGGGACAAGGTGGCTTAAGCTCATGGAGCGCTCTTAATTCCAATTATATACAAATGATATATCGTAATCAGACAAGGTGGCTTAAGCTTGTGGAGTACCCTTATTCTCGTTTACATAGATATATCATTATCTGTTAAGGAGGTTTAAGCTCGTGGAGCACTCTTAATGGGAAATCAGAATGAATAGGGTGGTTTAAGCTTATAGAGCACCCATATTCTATACCCCATATTCAGACAGTTTAGGAAAGAGATTTGGGCTAGTGACTAGAAAATGTGATATGAAAAGAAAGTATATGTTAAAAGGATTAAGGTAGTAATTATAGAATGAAATGTATGGTAGACATGATTATTAATATCACAAGAAATTATATGATACTCCTAGAATTGATATACACTCAAGCCTCTGAGAGGTCAATGTATTGATTAATAAATGGCAATATCAAAGTAAAAGAAAAGATATGTGATCTACGGATCACAATAACATGCATAAAAGAAATATGGTACATGTGTACATAACAACTACATGAGTGGGGAATGCCCTATCAATGTTGTGACTATGTGTTTTGTATATGACTAAATGACAAATTGATGATAATATTTATTATAAATGATGTGATTATATATTTTGTTGATTTGCATATGTGTATTGCTAAGCCATGTGTAGCTTAGCATGTTTTCTCATGTACGCAGGTCATGAAATCAATATATATTTAGAGTAGCAGTTGATAGTGGAGATACCTAAGCCCATGCATACTGGATTTGGGACGACATATTCATAGCATGCATTTATATATTGTTGCATTGATTCATGGGGATGTAATTAATCATGTTTGTTAGCCTATAATTATGTAAGATGATGTAAAGTAAAAGAAATAGCAAAGAAAAGAAAAGGGAAAGAAAAGAATGGAAATAGTTCAACTAAATATAGTTGAGATGCATAAGGTAAGGGTCTTATAGGCCCATGATATAATATTATTAGTGATAGTACAAGCAGATAGGAGCTGTTGTTAGCTAGTTCCGTGTATATTTGATCAATTAGACAAGTGGGTCCAAAAGAATATATATACGCGTAGTATATAATGATAACTTAAAATGGAAAATTTTAGATTTGAACAGGATATAGTTACCCAGACAGTAACACTTTCTATGTATTATGAGATATACTTATAATACGTGGAGGGTGTTACATATATCCATTCAATACATTATTAAATTATATAAATATATGCCTGTGTGTATATATATATATATATATATATATATATATATATGTGTGTGTGTGTGTGTGTGTGTGTGTGTGTGTTATAGATGAGATTAAAATGTTGAAGTAGAAGCAAGCATGCATGCAGATACAGAGATGCCCTATAAACCTAACCCATACAGATTATGTCTACATGTATTATTATTATTATTATTATTATTATTATTATTATTATTATTATTATTATTATTATTATTATTACACTTAAATTATTGGCATAGATATAGAGAAGAATTGGTAAATGTTAACCAACATTTAGGAAAAGATACAAGATGAGAAATAATGAAGAACTTTCAGTTTATCAGGTCTATACAAAGCTGTATAAAAAACATTCTGTTAGCAAAATATTCCAATTAACTATTATGCATCTTAGTGTAGCAGTATATGAAAAAGAAAAACTTTAGATGCTATTTTAATTCAATTCTTAATTTGATATTACTAATCCTTATAGGAAAAGCATTATCTTTAGGTTTTCATTAATAAATTAAAGCAATTTGCTTTTTGATGACAGAATATAGATTATTACATTTGGCTTTGAAATTCCAAATGCTAGTGATAATTTTTTTCCCACTCTTTTTATCTTGTCTCTGGTTCTCTATTCTTAAAGACTGCCACCAAAACTTGTGTTATAGTTGACAACATTCAAAGTGCCACAAAAGTATTTCTGGAAAACCTTGAACTCCGCTTTTTTGAATCTGAACTCCAAAACTCATCAATTACTGAACCATAAAAGTATTAATTAGGAGGCTGATTGCTAAACCTTGCTACATCATAGAGTTATAATAAAATGCCTTTTGACTTCATATTAAGTGCACTAGTGTTTCTTATATAATAAAATGATTTGGTATTAATATTACAAATGAAACTATATAGATTATGTCAACATCTGTGATTGTTATTTTATTTTGGTCGTTGACCAATGCTTTGTAATTAAGCTTAATTATCATATTTATTATCCTAATATCATTAATTGTAATTGTAATGTTCTCTTCCACGGATTAGATTAAGAACGCCGACAAACATGAAGCCAAACCACCTATCTGATCAGTGATCACTTCCCACTTAATTAAAAATTAATTTGTATTTAACGTTATATTTAATTATTTCAATTAATTAAAATTAATCTGATTAGTGTTCACTTTCCAATTTTTTTTCCTTCCAGGATGAGGAGATGTACATCTAGGCCACTGGTAGGGGATGAGGAGATATATGTCTAGGCAAGAGCACTAACAAGGGACGATCAAGGAGCAGATAGAGGACTTTTAGGAGTGCATTGGTGAGCGAGATCAGGAGGTTATTTTTGTATTGACTTATACTAGGATTTATTTTTAACTTGTACCGGTATTTTATTATTGTATTGACTTTTTAGACAAATCAATCAATTGTGGATTATTTAGAATGTTGAATTGTGTGAATGTGTTAAATTGCATTATATGCAAATATTATTTTACAAGCAACCTATTATATAATGACCACAAATGATTTCAAAACTAAAAAAAATAATTAGAATAGTGATGCCTTTAGCGACGCTAACAATTTTAAAAAATATTATTTTAATATAATGTATGACGCCAAACTGCATGCCAAAGGTGTCACAAAATACCATTATTGTCGCCAAGCTATCAGTGTAACACCTATTAACTAGGGCTTAGTTGAAACACATGAGTGTGATATAAGAAGTGTATATGAGTGGTATATTAGGGGTATATTAAAGGATTTTGGCATTAGAATGGGGTTCAAGGTTGAAAATTGAGTAAAATCAACTATAAAAGATAGTCACACCCGTGACAAAGGGTGTCACACCTGTGACTATTGAGTATGTGGGAAATTCTGGATAAATATTGACTTTTTTACACGGTTTGTAGGTTATTAGACAATCATGCCCACGACTCCCCTACTATAAATAGAATTGCACCACCTTTTCTTCATTTTACATCAGCCAAACACTTTTGAAAACTCCAGGAAGATCTTTCAAATCTAGAGACACTACCCTAGTGCTACTTCATGAGTTTTTGGGTGATCAAACACTAAAACTAAAATTAAAACCCAAGATTTAGCAAGAAGTGAAAGATTTGTCAAGTACAAGAAGAGTTAGAGGAGAGAAAAAGTTAAAGCAAGGAAGGTTTTGGTTTCCTTTCATGATCTAAACTGTTTTCTACCTTCAAGAGGTAAGGAACATGATGACTCCATCTCTTTATGTATGATTATAAAGTTATGCAAAGAGGTTGTTATGTTTGGGTGAAGAGCCATGAAAAGTGGAAAAAGAAAAGTTGGTGGATTCTCATATGAAAAGTGTCTATTGAAGTAAGATCTAGTAAGAAACTATGTCATGGAGTTAGCATGTATATAAGCTTTAGTTTGGGAAGCATGGGATATATGATATTTTTTTAAGCTTTCATAAACTTAGAGTTTGATATATGGTTGTATGTGTTAGGAAAACAAGGAGAAGAGGGAGGTGATCATCAAGGGGAGTAGAGTAGCTCCCTAGTTTGTATTTGGTCAAGCTCCTTTTGAGGTTTGTACATATATGCATTTGTATTCACCCTTTTGCATGTTTATGGTAGAAATGATGAATTTAAGTGACATGACATATTTGAGGCATATTTTTTATAAGTTAAGTTGTGCATTAAATAGTATGTGAACATGTTATGGTATGAATAAGGATCTAAAAAGACAATTGTGTACGTTGGTAGCTATTGAATTAAATGAGCATGAATATTAGGTTAAACACATAGAGAAAGATGATGAATATTTAAGTGGTAGTTTAAGTAAGTTATGACCTCTGTGATATTACAAAATGTTGTAAAAAGGGAATTTGGTGCATTGGTTTTGGTTATGTGGAGTAATGTGCTTTATAATAGGAGTTAGGACCTAAAAATTTTAACAAATACAAAGTCACGCCTGTGACATTTGCCATATGAGCATGGTTGTAAAAATCGAACCGGCCCGGCCGGTTCAACCAGAAAAACCGGGAACCGGCCCTTAGGCCGGGCGGTTTTTACTCCCAAAACCGGAATAGAAACAACCCGGTCAGAAAACCGGTGACCCGGCCGGTTCAACCGGGAAACTGGCGACCCGGCCGGTTCAAACGGTTTTTCTTTTTTTTTTTTTAATTTTTTGCAAAAAAATTTTAATTATTAAATTTGGTCCAATCAAGCCACTTCAACCAAAAAATTAACCTTAAAACTAGATGAATTAACAATAAACTAATCAAATTGGTCAAAATAAATATGTTTTTAA